>CAJVPP010003731.1:0-10928 GCA_910592005.1 Funneliformis mosseae | reverse complement strand
AGTAATGAAAAGTAGACTATATAATATTTATATTAAAAGGTAAACTATTCGATACATGTATTATAAAGTCGACTAAATGATACATGATATTTGGCGCAGTTGAAGATCATTTAAGGCACAGTATAAACTACGGCTAACACCGGTTAATAATTAGCAGATTCTAATCACTATGTTACTTCCATCTTAGCTAAACGAAATCCTGTCCCTTTTACAGTATATAATATGGAAAATATAAGAAATATATAGCAAACAGAGTTATCACATGACAAATTCGTAATATCACCATAAATTCGACAGGAGCAATTGATTGACATCGAATGATGAGATTACTTGCGTTATTTTAAATTTTTTATTTCTTGCCTTATTATTTGTGTCATCTCATTTTTCAAACGTTGAATAACCTCACTATCAATATTTCGAATTGCCTCTTGCTATTTATTATAAACTTCATTATCTACAGTTCTAATCTCATTAACAATCACTTCATTATTTGGTTCATTATCGTTAATATTGACTCTATTCCCTTTTCCGCTTTTCACTTTTTTCCATCGGTATAAAAAGAAAATTCCAACAGTTAATAAACTACCACCAAGCATAGATCCAATAACTATAAAGATTGTAACTAGAAAAGGTTGTGCTGGTGATGCAGGAGTAGGTTCAAAACCAGTTTTGGTTTTGGGAGAAGGTCCGGTTGGAGTTTTGGGTGGAGTTTCAGACGGCCCATCATCGAGAATTTTAGGTACAGTTGGATTACTGATCAAAATAGTACCGACCATACCATTTGCACAATGTTGGGCAACACCGCAGTAGAACCATTTCTTACCACTGGCATCTTTAATGTCAAGTACCCATTCCTTCGGGGCTTCGTATGCTTCTGTGATAAAAGCATTGGGTGTTTTTGCTGCAGAACAAGCCCCCTTAGCATCAGATTCGATGATGTTGTGTTTGCCCGAAACCCAAACGAATCTGACCTATTATTATCGAAATAAAAGTAAATATTTTGTGAATAAAATGATATTTTGACATTCAATTTATAGCAAAGGAGACCTCAAAGATTGTTATACATACGGTATCACCCATGGCTGCATTTACGGTGTCAGGTTCGAATAAATTTCTTCCTTCTTTGGTACCAACGTTAACTACGTGTTCCGCAGCTTTAGATAAAGCAATGAGGCCAAAAAGAATTAAAAATATGGTGGGAGCTTTGTTCATTATTTTATTTTGTTTGACGGGAACAGGAAAAGATAATTTCATTTTTATTAAAAAAATTTATTTGGAGTACTATATTTATTTATGATGTGGTATCACGTAGAACAACGACGATTATAGGGCAAACAATAAAATAATCGTACGAGTTTGTACAAGAATGAACAGAAAAAAATTTTTTAATGTATGAAAATTGTAAAAATACTTAAAAGGTTAACAAAAAAAATCCTCAAAAGTTTTTCAAATATCAATGCAGCATATTATATTTTATTTATAATAAATTTTATAAATTTTTAAGTTTATTCTAATGAGATTTTTTTTTTTTAAAAAAATAAAAAATCGAGTGATACGTCGATCACTCACTAATTCGTAATTAATACTTTATCGGAATTCAATAGGGTCGTACAAAAATTAAATAAATTTGGAATTTTCACAATAAAAATAATAATGAAAGGTTGGTGTATAATGGTGGTAATTACAAAAATTAAGTAAAAGTGTTGATTTGGAATCGGTCCAAATTTTAAAGTATTGCACTAATGATTTTGACACTAATTAATTATGACTTTATTTGATATTGATATCACAATTCTTATTTAAAAATGGAAATTTCTGCGCCGCTAGTGAAATTCTGACGTCATATAGGTATCTTCCCATCACCCAGCTATGAATAATGATAGTCTAGTCAGATGTAAAAGTCGTAACCCGAACCTGACCGACCCCAGTGTTGTCATCACTGGACAATGGACAATGGACAACACTGGAAAAAAAATGCTGTCCATTGTCTATTGATCAAGCAATTGATATATGATAATTGTGTCCATTGTTTGAGTTTACTTATATTTATTAATATACAATTAATAAAAACATATTTAAAATTTACTATTATTATTTTATTTATTTCAATTTTTATCAAAAAAAAAATTAATATATCATACTATTCTTTAAAATTAAATATATAAATTAGAAACAAACAAATCTTCTTCTTCGGTTATATTGTAAATTTTAGTTCGCGATACAGATTTTTCATTTAGAAATTCGGGATCATCATCAATTTCTAATTAAAACAAATAAATATTTAAATATTATTTAATTTAAAATTACCAATAAATTGCCGTTTCGTAGTTGTTGTTGTAATATGAAATTTTGATAATGCTAAAATTCTATTAACGTCGTTAAGTTCATGTTCAGTCAAAAAGTTTGAAGATGTTTATAAAAATAACGTTGAGTATTTGTAAATTTATTATTTTTATCTTTTAATAAGAAATCTTATCCTATATAAGATAAACAAAGAGCCTTCATATTATTTTTATTTGCTTTTTCATTGTGAAGTACTTCAAACCATGAAGTTAATAGATGTGGCGCTTTTCCTCCTGTATATGTCATTTATATTCAAAAAGAGTTTTTATTAAAATTCATGCGATTTGGATATATCACAATGGACACAATGGAAAAGTGTCTATTGTCCATTGTTATACAAATGGATATGTCCATTGCCAACACTGACTGACTCAGCCATTATGTAATTAAATTCGACCTGATTGATTCGTGTAAATAATCCAAGGTCTTGAGTCAATAATTATGTGACCCAATCTGACCCCAAAATTCGAATCGGTCAATAAACCGGGTTTGACAGACCTTTCAGATAGAGTCTTGACGCGTATCTGTGTGACTCAAGTCAATTCGAGAGTTAAATTTTGATTCAAGTCAAAATTTTATAGACACGAATCTTGATTCGAATAAGTATTTGAGTAAACTTGAATTATATTAATTCGAATTGTGATTTTATTAAGGTACCATACAATTTATCATAGAGTAAAACACAGCAGCTAAAATTTTCTGATTTGGTAATCCGTTGTGTCATTAATTTTAGTGATACAGCATTTATTTTATATTTTTTAGAATAATATAACCCGTAAGATCCCAGCTGAACGATCATCAAAACACTTGCTAGAAATACCTATTTAGTTATGATCTACTAGAAAACTTTGCTTGCGAATTTAAATTCATGATTCTTGATTCTTGATTATAGATTTAGGATTAGGAATGATGAATCTGAATCCCTAATCTAAGAAAGTTTTGCCCTCCCTCCCTCCTAACGAATCGATGGTCTATTTATTTGTTTTTTTTTTGAAAAAAAATAAATTGTTACATGCTGATCATATAACAATACACAAAAAAATAAACAATTAAATAAAGCAAAATATTGAACATTCCTTATATAGATATAATCTACAAATATTTTGTAATTAATCTTAAAAATAATCTTTTTTTAACCAAAATAAGAAACAAACATCTAAATAAGTAAAATAAGTAAATAAAAAAAAATCTTATTCACCTTTTTTTACTTGAAAAGAGTAGTTTCATTATTAGCATTTCTTTTTTTGCCCTATAAGAAATTTGGATATAGAAATGATATGGAAATAATATGTTATTAATATGTTTTTAGTAGTTCTGTATCACAATTCTATATATATAATACTGAATTGATTTTTACATATTTTTTAAAATTAAAGTATATAGAAATTATATAGTATTATTAAATATTATATTTATTTAATTTGATAACCAATTACAGTTACACAATTAATATAACTAATGATCAATTTCCAATCTTTTTTTTAGTATCAATTTTCCTTTTTGAACCATTATATTTTTTCTTTTTTTTTAAAACTTTTAATACTTGAACTTGTAAAAATTCTTATTAAATGTACTTTTTTTATTATTGTGAATTCTAATTTTTCTATTTATTTAATATCTTTTTTTATAAACATTAATACAGAGATTTTATGATGAATTTTAAGCAGTTTGATTAAAGTCACCTTTTATCTTTAAGTTAAAGTTATTCAGCAGGTTCGATACTATTTATATCTAATGTTTTATATTGACTGAATTAATATTTGTGTTGAAATTATTTTTTTTGTAACTTTACTAAATAAGTCACACTTTTTGATTTCACAAGAAAATTTGAGCACTTTGGTCAAAGTCAATTGCTTTTTATTTTTAAGTAAAAGTTATTCAGCAGATATGATACTATTTGCATATAAAATATAATCTCAATAAGATTAATATTCGTATTGTAATATGTGTTTTTATAACTTTATTAACAGCACAGACTTTTTTTTAACTTCACAGGATAATTTGAGCATATTGGTCAAAGTTAATTACTTTTCATCTCTAAGTAAAAGTTATTTAGTAGGTTTAATACTATTTATATCTAATTTTTTTATATTGACTGGATTAATATTTGTGTAGAAATATGTGTTTTTGTAACTTTATTAATAGTGCGAACTTTTTTTAACTTCACAGGATAATTTGAGCACTTTAATTGAAATTAACTGCTTACTGTACATTAAGTATAAATGTATAAATGTTCTATATATTTAATCTATTTATATATAAATTATCATCTTGATTAGTTTAATATTCGTTAAGTAATAACTTTCGTAACTGTATCTTTCTCAATTTTTTTGTTTTTTTTGAATATTTATTTGTATAATTTATTAAATATTGTATCAATATAAATGTATACACAAAATTACCATACTTTATAAAAAAAGTATCAAATAAATGTATTTAAAAGTTATTATTTTGTTTTATTATAATTAATTTTTTTTAAATAAATTTAAAAAAATTTTTTTTATTGATTTTTATTGTATTTTTAAGATTACATTTGATTTACCATATGATGTTGTCAAATTATATTAACTGAGTTTATTTATTGGAATGCACTAAATAATATGTAATACTAAATTTGTTAATTTTAAAAGCTTTTAAATATCATAAGAGGATACTAATTTGAGCATAAAAAGTATTTTTTAAAATTAAGTAGTATTAAGCAGTCTTGACCTTCTTTGCTGAGAAGTTTGATTAGGAATACTCATATTAGGATTATATCCATCATCATTGGCTATAAATTTGAAAATAAATATTTAGTTATTCACAAATAAAAATATCATAAACTACTAATAAGAAATAATAAACCATATTTTGAATATAAGTCTCTTTACTACTCATATTAAAATAATCGTAAAAATTGGTCATATCATAATTTCTAGATCTATTTTAACATTAATTCATTATTTTTAAAAATACTTAAAATGATCATTTACAAAAGAAATATTTTACCAAAGTACCTTCAATATTTAATTTAATTCTTTTTTTCTGATTGTACATATTTAGAAATATTATTATT
Source organism: Funneliformis mosseae (assembly GCA_910592005.1). Taxonomy (NCBI): domain Eukaryota; kingdom Fungi; phylum Glomeromycota; class Glomeromycetes; order Glomerales; family Glomeraceae; genus Funneliformis; species Funneliformis mosseae. Next base: position 5,530 of record CAJVPP010003731.1, on the reverse strand, counting down.
TTAATATTACAAGTGATAAAATACAAAGTACTATACAAAAATTCAAAACTAGTAAATTAATAATACTTTTAAAAAATTTCAAAAATTCGTTATAAAAAATATTAAAAATTTTTAATAAAAAAATTATTTTACAATGCTTAATATAAGAAGAAATAACTCACAAAATATAATTACTTTTAAAGTCAATTAATCATTATTAATCATTTCTCAGATTTGATTCTAAAATTTACTTATTGTATGTGATTTATTTGTATATAAAAAAATTCATTACTAAGAATTTTATTTTTATTTTTTGATTTTATAATTTTTGGCTTCAGAACTTAATTGATTAATGATTCTATTTCTTTTTTTCAAAACCTTAAGCCCTTTTTTATTTTTTTTTTTAGGTAATTCTTTTAGTTTGAAATACTTCAACTTATATTGATAATTTTGATAATATAAGAGACTTTTAGAAAAAAGAATACTAGTTAGTTTATTTTTTAAATTCTAGTCTTAGTAAATAGATAAAAAATTATTTTTAAAAGAATTATATGTCTTTTTGATAATATTTTTAGACAGATAATTGAATTTATATAATTTATGTTGTTCTTGACAAAAACTAATAAAATTTATTGAAATTCCTGAAAAGTCAAACAATATATTAGTTTTTATATTTTTTTAAAAAAAAATTTAATTAAATCAATCATTATATTTTGCATTACATTAATATAAACCATAAATTCATTATTAATGTATATTTAAAATATCAGCATCTTATAGATTACAAAAAAATTTTTTTTAAATTTTGACTTATTGAAAATTTGCTAAAATTTATACTAAAGTTATTAAATTATACACCAAAATTCATAAGGAATAATTGCACTATAGCTTTAAAGGAAAATTTTTATTTAATATTTAAATTTTAAAGCTGAATTCAATAATACTATTAAACATATACTTTATTTATTATTTATTTAATAATTCGCTAAATTTCAAATTAAGCAATAGCAGTTTTGTGAAAAAATATTTAAACTTGAGTTAATACTCAAAATACTGCATTTGAATATTAGTTTATATCAAATCTAAAATCCTATACTTGAATTCTGACTTGATTACTTAAATCAGAAAAATTCTTAACTCTACTTAATTTAAGTTAATTTTTTTAATTCAAATCCAATGACTAAAAATTATATTGAAGAGAAAATACATAAGCATAAGTTCTATTAATTTTTATATTTGAATGTATATATTTTATTACTAATTTATATATACTGTATAATTTATTAAAATTCTTTATTTTAAGAATTTGTTAATATAAGTTAAAACAACATAAATAACTTTAATAATTAAATTTTTAAAATTTTTATTATAGAATAAAGATAAATGTAATACTGACTATAATTTAATAAAACTTAATATTATAAATTTAAAATATAAATTAATTTAGTTATAAAGATATACTCAATTTTATTTATTTATTAAAATTTAAAAATGTAAGAAACTTGAGAAATAAAGTATAACATATATTATATTAATAATTATTTAGTAATTAATTTCAAAATTTTTACTTTAAAAATCTTTGAATCAGTTTCAAATGCTTCTGATATCTTCATATTAAAATGATTTCCTAATATTAGATATTTATTTAATATATAAGTTATAAAGCATTTAAGTTCTATTAATTCTATTAAGTTTAAATATAAGTTTTTATTATAATAAATATATAAAATAATAAATATAGTAAATTTAAATTACAAACAATATATAATTAAATATAATAAATAAAATAATGTATATCTGATTAAATTTTAAATATAAATAATAATTATTTATATTGTATTTAATAAAATTATATAATCTTAAACAAAAATATTCAATTAGAATGATAATAAATCATTCTACTTGAATGATAATAATTGAATAAATGATTCAGTCAGTCAGGTCAGATTTTTGCTTGACTGATTCAACCGTTAAAATATATCTAAATGAAAAATTTTTATTATTCAAAAAATTAAAATAATAATTAATAAAATTTCTTACTTTTTACCATCTTAATTATTAAATATATTTATAAAAAAATTTTAATTAGTTGAAAAAGTATTTAATCAAAATGCTTACAACCTTAATATTATAATAATTTAAAATAAAATTTAGTAAATTCAAAATTCATTTTAAAAATTTAAAGGTTCCCGCTATGTTCAAAGTTTACTTGTATTATATATTATGTAAGAAACTTAATTTATAATATTGTTTTAAGTAACTATCTAGATTTAACTAAAATAAAATGTTAATAGAACTACAAACTTTTTCGATATGATTTATTATATACAGTGATTTTAGTAATATAAGCAAATTTATTTTTTATAACTTTAAATATGCAATAAAAAGGTATAATTATGTTAAGATAATTTTATAAATCATAAATCAATTATTAACCTATTTAAATCAAATTATAATTTCCAGTATGTGGAAATTTTTTCAGGAATTTCTACCCGATAACGGTTACCACCTGAAAATACAGTTATCAAACCCCTATTCATCGATAAATGTCTTAATTCTTCAGAGAATTTTGTGTCACAAGCAATCCCAATATAACGTTTACCTAACAATTTTGTAAATTCTGGATCTGATGCAATTTGATGTTTCTTTAGAAATTCATCTAATCTGTTAATAAGACTTTCTATGTGAACCTAAGAATAGTAGATTTTATCAGACAAAAGATTTATAGGAACTCATAAGAATACACGTCAAATAAAATTTTCAATACTTACATTCGTCATATTATGCTTACATTTGCATAAAAATACCAAATCATCACAAGTTAGGATTCTATAAACTTCCATTATTGGATTTTTTTGTAAATCAAACAATTCTTTTGTTGAAAATGTAAAATAAGTTGCCTAGATGTGTTCATTGAGAACCTTTTTTACTGCTAATAAAGTTTCAACCTCCATTGCTTGGTCTTCTATTTTTGATCATACAACTCCCTTTCTGACTACTGTAAGATGAACGGCATTGATTCTGTAATATTTATTAGGAAATCGCTTTTAATGAGGTGATTACTTCTGGAATTTTATTGTTATCATCAATATCTTCTAAACCTTTTCCCTCAACTCTTTTCAAAAATGCATTAAATTCACTTTGGTTATGCATTGAGAATTTTCAAACCTATCTAATAGTTCGCCCGCATTATTATAAGCTTGGATATAGAAAATTTTAAAACTTCCTGAGAAGCCCAATGGTTATGAGTGTAAATTAGTGCAGAAACATTAAAGCTTAAGTGTCACGACCTTGACTTTTACCTAAATTGCCATCTTACACATTTTAAAAGACGTAAGGAAATTAGTTAAGAGTCACATATTGACTAACTTTTGCAGCGCAAAGCTTACCTGGCCCATTGATTTCCTTAACCAATCTTGCTATATTGACCGCTAGACCACCAGGAAGAATGTAGGGAGAAACTATAAGTTTATCATAAGTCAACCCAAGGAAAGCATTACCGTCAACCTCTTGTTTATTGAGCGTTTCGAAGTGTTTAGTATCAAAACCCAACCTTTGTTCTTTTAAAAAAATATTAAGACCCACAATATCTAAATTTTTCATTTCGGTTGTAGACTTGGTTAAAGATTTGGGAAGAAAATGAGAAAGATTATTGAAAACCATTTTTTTATTAATCACATTTCAAAATTATGTTTACAAACTTCATGATACGTCATATTACATAACCATACATGATTCGGAACCTCGTGTAAGATTTATATACTAGGTTTAAGGATTTTTTCGGATAGTATTTTTTAAATATGAAACGTGTGGTAGCTTTTCAGAATGTTATAAACGGCTATCACGTGACTTTATTTAGCAATTTTTTTAGTTTATTAAGGTTAGTTATTTTACAAATTCCACTGAGGATTCTAATTTGTAAAATACTAACGATTTATAATATAAAAGTTTGATTTACATTCCATTATAACAATATCTTAAATTATTATGAAACTTCATTTAAATATCGTAATTGCAGAAAAGAAACATCGGTTATAATAATTATTTTAACCACAATAAGAGCTGGGTTTAGTTTTAGGTAATGATAAAAAGAAATTTTAAAGGATTCTTAAATTTGATATTAATGTCTGATTTAGCAATAAGAGTAAAAGTAGAAATTTGTTTGATAAAATCTAAAAAAAAAAAAAAATAAATAAACAAACAAATAAGTTAATACATTTTCTCTACTTATTATAATTTTATAATTAATTTATATTAAATGAAAAGTTAGCATATAAATCATGATCCTATAAATTTTAACATGTAAAATAAACTCTACTAACATTTTATTATAAAATTTACGATACCATGGGGAAGATACTTTTTCAAAATTTAATTAATTTCTTTACTTTGTAACTTGAAAACGACTAATTTCTTATTTAAAAATATGGATTACAAATATTCTGTCGATTTTTTATTTATTGACTAACGATGTTATTGTGTTATTGTGGTAATTTTTAATTTTTAAAAAATATTAATTAAATAAAAATTTATTATCGTGTTCACCATACTTGTTTTATACTTTTATTAATATCTATAATTTGTTTCTATTTTTAATATAATAAAGTAATATAAAGTATAAAATAGTAAATATGGGATACTGTGCTAATTGTAAATAAAAGTTTTCAAGAAATCCCATCGTCTAATTTTAGTTTAGATTTTTGGTCATCAAATTATAAGAATTTCTGAGCTAAAGATAAAAAACTATTTATAATTTTTACCCTGGAGCTTGTCCTCGTTTTTTTAAGGGGATAATTAATAAATATCCCAAAAACTTTTTCTAACGAGTATTTAGATAATTTATATCTTTTCACTTTTCGCGACGTGATAAAACGGAATAGACACCTTAAAATGTTTATCTGTAATTTATGAATATAATTTGGTATTTGTAGTGTGATCTTTTTAATTGTTGCAGTATTAATAGATGTACTTTCATCTATATTTTCAAAGTTAAAAATAATAAAAAAAAACTAAAATAATCAAAATAATCGAAGTTTATTACCATTAAAACTGCCATACCTTGAAATATAATTTTTAGTATATAAATGTTACTTTTTTATAAAATAAAGCAATTCGTTTTCTATAATATATTAATAAACTCATTCGTTAAGTGCTTCCTTCTAATAGGTTTCTAAAAGTATAATTCGCCTAAAATAAATTTGTTAAATTATATTATTAAGCTTATCACATTTTTCGTGGTTCTTAAAAAGTGGTCCTTTCATTTTTTTTAAACAAAAATTGTTATAAATGACGAGTAAATGAATGATAATGAACTTCTCTTCATAATTTTAAGTCAAACATCATGAAATCACACGATAATATCGTTATTGGTGCTTGCGTTGATAAATAATCAAAATTATCGGTAATTTACTATTTGATGATTTTTGCTAGTACAATTAGTTACTAATCATTATTTTATGTCAAATTGTAAATTACTACAGAGGGTGGACAAAAGTATCCGCACACTTTTTCACTCAATATAAAACTTCAAAAAATTTTGCATTAACTATGA
>CAJVPP010003730.1:0-10928 GCA_910592005.1 Funneliformis mosseae | reverse complement strand
ATGCTATAAAAAAAGCAAATATAATAATTTTAATAAATAAATAACAACTTTCAATATTAAAATAAATACATTTAAAAAAAAATTATTAAATAATTTAATATATAACACTTTTTTAATTGTTTTTGGTAAAATAAAACAAAAATTAATCAGTTCATAAAAAAAATTTTTCTTAGGATTTTATTATACAAAACTTTTTTTTTTAAAACTACTTGTTACAAATAATATAACAAAAAAAAATCAGGTAAAAATTCTGCAAAATTAAGAAACTAAATAAATATTAACTTTTTAGTAAAAAAACTAGTTTTTTTTTTAATAAAAAAAAGAAAATTTTAATAAATAAATTTATAATTTACCATCATTTTTGTGTAAAAACTCTAAAATTATATTTAGAAATAAAAAAGTTTAGAACTTTTACCAATATTTTTAATATAAAAACTTAAATTTAGTTTATAAAAGAAAATTTTTTCTTAATAAAATTATTATAAAAAATTTTTAATAAATATTCATTTCATTAAAAAAACATTTTATTTAATAATTTTTTAAAACTGATTTTTTCTTTTAAAATTATAAAAAAAGACTATTTAAATAATCTTATTTAATAATTTATTAAATAAAAATATCAAAACAGTTTTCTAATAAAAAAAAATTATCTTCATATTAAAATTAATGTAACAATACTTTGTAATGTAATTTTAATAGCAAAACTTCAAGAAATTGGTATTTATCGTGCTATTTAAAGTATAATTCTTAAAGTATAATTATAATATTTTGAAAATTTTTCATTAGTCATAAATTGATAATTGAAATTAGAAAAATATGCCAATGGTGCAGTATATAAATAAAGCTAGGTAATAAAAATATGGAACAATATACAAATGATTCAGCAAAAAGGAATTTCCCTAGAGTATCACCAAAAAATTACTGGCACATGATCAATTTTATCGATCATACCTAAAAATAGTTAAATAAATTTTAACGAAAATTGATTTTTAAAATAAATCTTCACAAACTTTTTTCAGCTTTTAAATTATACCACCTATAAGAATTATTAATGCTCTAAATTTTGCTTAGAGATAAATAGGAGGTTTCAAACGCATTTTTTGACTTTTATATTATATTTTATATAAGATAAACTCCACTGAAAAATCAGTATTCATAATCACCATTTTCTTATTAAATAAACTTGTAAAGAAGGCAAAATCACATATAGGATTCAATTTTGGAATTCGTATAGTTTTCTAAGTTTTATTTAAAAAATAAATAAAGAAAATTTTCAAGCTTTTTAGAAATGATCAGCAGAAATTGATCACGTGCCGGTAATTTTTGGTGGTTACGCTGGGGAATCGCAAAAAGGTATACAATCACGTGCATAACAGACAAATGTAGTAATAAAATCGCATCGACTCAAACAAACAAGCGGGTGGACAGACTGACAATTTATTAAGTTGCATAGTATGATTTAATAGTCCTCCGCTTACGCTCCGGACTAAAAAAACTTCACTTCTGGATGGTTATTATTAGATAAGCTCATTTTAATCATTATAATTGTGTAATAAATTATTTTTATATAAATATTAATTTGTACTGACAAAGGATTTGCATTTAACTTTCAAATATGTAAGGTCGGCGCATCTTAATGCTGTGTAATATAAAATTCATTTATAAATTATAATGTTGCCAAAAAAAATTTTTTTTTCATGTAAAATTTTTATTATGGCTTGCAAAAAATATAATAAATTACTTAAATTATGTTTCATCATAATTATTCATTTGGACTTTAAAGTTGAGCCTTTTACTCCTGCTGGACGTAACGTTCATTCTTCTGTTCTTGTTGGAAATAAACTATATTTTTTTTGGTGGAAGAAATGAAGTAACCTGTACAAACGAAGTGTTTTACCTTGACGTATCACAACAATTTGATTCGAGGCTTCCGCCATGGATCGACATTACATTAAATTCAGGAATAAATTTTAATAGTTGTTGGGCGACTACTGTTGCAGTGAACGATAGTAATAATAACCCGACAATATACCTTATAGGAGGATATATGATTGATCAAAATAATAAAGATATTTTTACCTCATTAGTTCATATATTTAATCCAAAATCCGAGCAATGGAATACACCTGTAATTGAGGGAAAAAAGCCATTTAGACGAGCATTTCTTCAAGCTGTCGCTAATAATGCCGGAAATATTTATATGTTTGGTGGAGGTTCTTTAGAATTGGAAAATATTCTATTATTTAATGATATGATAATCTTAAATACTAATGATTTAACGTGGTCATATGGTTCTATTGCTAATGTTCCTTCAAAACGAATTGCATATACAGCAACATTATTACCAAGTGGTATCATTGTATATATTGGAGGCTGGGAACTAACTACTGATAAAATTGGGCGTGAAATAGATATTTACAAAATTGACTTTATGATACAAAATTTGACACCTGGTCAAAAATGGTAAGTGTAAAGTATTTATTATAGTTCATTTTGCTTAAAACAATTAATTTAAACATCAAAAAATATTTAAGCTAGCAGTGAGTTTTGGTCAAATTGAATCACGTTTCGGTCATTCAGCTGTATTAGGTATAGTTTTACTACCATTAATAATTTGTTTTGAAACATCAATAAAAAAAAATATTTTTTTTTTTAATCTTATATAGTTCAAGATGAAAAAATAATTATAATTGGTGGAACAAAAGGTGACAGTAATAATTTATTAAAGCCGTACCAGACTTGGCTATTTTGAATACTCAAACATATGAATGGACCATACCGCAGATATCATCTAATATTGATGAATTTCCATCACTTGTTCATCATTCAGCTCATTCAGTTGAAAATTATATTATTGTTGCTTTGGTAAATAATTCATATACGTAATATTTAACATTTTTATTTTGACTTATCTAATAAATAAATAAATGAATTATTGAATTATATAGGTTATCTAACACATCAAAATGGATTAACAGAAATTTCATTTTCAAGAAACGTTTACTTGTTAGATATTAGTAACTCTAATAATTTTATTTGGGTTGATAAATTTAAACCTAAAAGTTTATATGATCCTACATCTTCAAATACAAGTTCAACTAATTATGTTGTAATTGGTACATTGAGCGGAATTGTGGGTACCGCAATTTTAATGATAATTGGAATCCTTGGCTATAAATGTATCAAAAAAGAAAACAAATGATACTACTACTATGAAGCATAACGATATTTATAAATATTAAAATTTTTTATGATAATTTATTAAAATGTGCAATAAAGTATATTCAAATCAATTAAATAGATTAAGAAAAAGCTCATTACAGTACATTTACGAAAGAGTTAATTTTTTATTTTAATAATTGAAACATCGGAGTTATTTCTTTTTTTTAAAACAAAAATGCAATAATGTTTCAGAGGAAGAAATGTTTTGAGGGAATGATCTTGTGGTTTATTTTTTAAAAAAATTAAATTCGTTTTTTTTTGCTAAATTCGCTCTTTATGCTAAATCCGCTCTTAAATTAGAAGATTTAGAAATCATCTTTTAAGGCTTATTACAGAATGCCTAAGTGAGCCATAGCTTGAAATAGTTTTTTATCAAGAATATTTTGATAGCATAAATAAAAAGGAGGCTGATAATCAATTCACTCTTGCTTTTTTATTGCATAAAGCGTCAACAATTCGTCTGATTTAAGTATTTATTATTTTCTTTTCATAGGTTTTTCAAAAGTAAAATTCGCCTAAAATGAAATTTGTTTAACCATAAAAAAAAAAAACAAATTTACCTTTTTCGTGTTTTACCTTTTTGTTTTTAGAAAAAGAATCTCGTATAACAATGAGGGAACTATATTAATAAAAGAAAGTATAAATGAACTTTTCCTTCGTCATAGTATGATTTAAGTCAACATCATAAATCACACGATAATATCTTATTTTACGTTGATAAATAATCAAAATTATCCAACTAATCGTAATATGAATTGAACATTACGAATATTATTGTAGTTTGACGTTCTGCGTATTTAAATATCGAGAAATGCTTTCCGAGTTATAATCTTGAAAAATATCTACGTTCGATATTGCAACAATTATTTTTATTATTGCGCCATTGGTTTTATACCATAGACATCATAAAATTCACACCACCGATGCAATTTAGCTTAAACAGTTTATATTTTATGTGAAAGTATTGAATAGATTACAAATTATATTATTAAATAGATTATAATCGAAGTTATTTAATTATATAATTTTTTTTAAGCTGCAGAATAATAAAAAAATCGAAATCTTTTAATTTTTTATGCTGCATTTTTTTTTGGACATTTTTTTAGATCAAATATTTTAAAGGTCAATTATATTAATATTTATGAAAATTTCAAATTGAAAACAAAGGTTTTTTTTTCTTGAGTCTGGCTACTAATGTACTATGGTTTGAGTATATCCTTGCAGAGTACAGTCCGACGATCTTTTATGTCACTTTTTAGCTCAGTCATATTAATTTGGGTTCTGATCATCGGACCACGCTAGAGGCCTGCAACGGGCCGGCATATAATTAGTATAGAAATTTCCGGGCCGGGTTCAAGGTACCAGCCCGGATTTTTTATAATCAATTGCAATTTTGTATTTTTATTCATTATAATTAAAATAATAAAATTTGTTACTGCACTAAAAAAAAATTGAATACTTTGTTGTGTACAATTTTGCTTTAGCAAGAAAATCAGAAATAAAAAAAATAGTTTAATGAAACAATATTTTGATCATGGCAAAATAGTTATAATTTGGTGGTTGTGGTTAGGTAGTATTCCCATTTTCTCAAATCTGAAACATCTCGTAAATTTAGAAGCGATATACTGTATGAAGCATTAGTCGTTATCACACACATGATCAGAGGAAAAAGGTTACGATAGCTATTTTGGAGAATCTCATCAGTCCATTTGTAATTTTTAAAATTTTCTTGTTTAGCTTGATCAATTCTAAGGGGTATTACACAAACCTGTACAGTACGGTTAGCAATGTATGTATTGTACGGTTTTTTTTAAATGTATGTATGGTATGTATGCTTTAAAAACCATACACGTATAGATCATCATGTTACAAACCATACATGTATGAAATTTTCGACGATAAATTAATTTTATATTTTTTTCGTTAAACTTTTGATATAAAAAATATATAAAATAATTTTTATCACATTTTTAATTTATATTTTTAAGAAAAATGTATATTATTTATTTACTTTAATATTTATTGATTAATAAGAATTCATTTTATTTCTAATTATTTTCAAGCTCTACGTAATTTAATATTTTCTAATTCTAATTTTTCAATTTCAGCTTGAGCTCTACGATATACTAATTGCCTTTCAGCTAATTTCATCTTTCGTTCTTCAATGTCGATTTCTGAACAATAAGTTATTTTCTTGTTCATTGTCAGGTTCATTAATATTGATTCGAGTTTTTTTTGACTTTTGAACTATCTACAACAGCTTTTCTTTTTACATCTTTTTTATCGGATATTTCTTGATTAGTTAAATCCTGCATTATTTACAGGTCAAAATCTGTCCAACCGGTAAATCATACCGGTTGGAATATATTTGCAAATCTGAATCTTTATATGGCAAAATAAAAAGCAATCGGCATTAAGGAAAATGCCTATTAATATTTATTGTTAAATCACGGATTAAACGATTGTTAATTTTACTAAATCGTATAATGGAATGCTAATTTTAAAAGGTAATTTGTATAATTATTTGTTATTTCTATTTTTTAATTTTATCTGCGAAATGATGCCATCTTCTCTTAAAATACAATGGAACTCCGTTAAGTCACTTACGCAGTAAAACATCTGTAATGTGAAGGAAGTTTCACAAAAATTAGGAGTTTATGTGAGCGATATACCAGTATTCTGCGTAAAACTGGTAATATTTCTATAGAAAACTTATCTGGCTGACTGAGAAATCCAAAAAAAACGCCATTAATTGAAAATTTTTGTAGAACAATCATTTCACTATGGCTGGTGAAATTAAAGTAAAGTAGGAAGATAATGATCATGAACTTAAGATTAGTGAGCGTACTATACATAGTGAGCTCACGAATCTCATTTACGTTTCTGTTTTTACAAGAAAAATAATCATAATACACCTCTTGAGACATTCAGCATGACTTGAATAATACTCTTTCAGGGTGGATTCTTCCTAGACTTTTGTACAGCCCAAACCTGAATCATAATCCAGCAGCAATGGGATGATCTCGATAATGGTGTGTTACTTTGGTGCATTGAAAGCATGCCAAACTGGGTTCAAGCATGCATCGACGCAGGAGGAGGTCATACAAAATATTTATTATATAATAAAAAATGTTGAGTTAGTATTACTCTGTAAATAATAAAAAAAACAATTGCAATTAATAATAAAAATTTTACATACCTTCAAAAAATGTGTCCGCCGTTCTTTTCGCCAGGGACTGTACAATACATACATTGCTAACCGTACTGTACAGGTTTGCTATATTCCCAATTCTAAGGGATTAAATGTAACGAGTATAATTAGCGTTATACTCTTCTGATGATAATGATGATGTCATAGTGTTTTCCCGATCAAAATAAGGCCATTTCAAAAATTTAAGTGCTTATGTTGATCTTTTAGGAATAATTAATACTTCTTGTAGTAAGAAATCATTTTGTAATACAATCAAATGTTGCAAAATAGCGCCGTCACGCGATAACCAGTTACGATGATATTATTTGAACAAAATTCACTATTGACCAAAGGAATTTTACTTTTTTAATTTATCAAAAAAAAAGAATATCGAATCAAAAAATCTTGTTTCATGTTTCTCTATATCCGAATAATAATAAAAGTAATAATTTGAAATTGTTGAATTAATTATTCTGGTATTATAATTTAATCATATTAGTTTATTGATTAAAAAAAGAGTCTGCCGAAGCAGATGATTTTGATGGAATCGCAATCATAGATCCAAATAAAAAATTATAAAAAAAAAATACATGTTTTATTTTATAATATGTTAAATAAAATAAAATTATTTAATTGTTATCGCAAAGTCCGGGCCGGGCCGGGCTGGCATTTTAATTCTTGGCTTAAAGTCCGTACCGGGCCGGGCTTTAAAATTTGGACTTATGCAGGTCACCATATTATACAGGATTCCTATTTTGATTATTACGATTCAATAGTTTGGAATAAGAACTTTATCAATGTAGAACTACAGGACTATTTATACATAAAATTTCTTATCTAACTATATAGATAATCATATAAGAATAAAATATAATATATAAATTAAATATAGTAATTAAAACTTTCAAGTTAGATATATTTAAAATAGATATAAAAGATAAATATGATATATTTGAAATAGCGTACATATCTGACATTTCTGCTATTCGTCGCAGTTTCTACCAGTGATGGCAAGTGACCCAAATGACCTCAAATGACTCAAATGACTGGTCATGTGTCATTTGGGTCATTCCAACATTAAATGACAAATGACCTGGTCATTTAAAAATTATATCATGTGATCTCAATAATTCTGGCCAAAATAATTAATGTAATTTAATGATTCGAACGTTTTCATAAATATTTCATGTGATATAAATTTTAATTCTGGCCAGCATATAGAATTTGGCCTGTATCACATTTAAATGACCAAATGACAAATTACCTCAAATGACTAGGTCATTCGCTGGTCATTCAGAGGTCATTTCAAAATTATCAAATGACCTGGTCATTTGCCATCACTGGTCTCTACGTCCCTGCAATGTTGAGACCCTTATAATACCAGTAAACAGCAATTATTGTTACAGCTTATGACTTTCAATATTGCTTACCAACTTATTTGCGCCATTAAATATTTATTTGCATTATTCTTTCTAGAAAGAATCTTGTGGATGTAGTATTTTCGAGCATAAGTGAAGAACGTTCATTATTAATATGGTTAATTGCTTATTTTCTTTGTGTACTTCCTCTTATTTTCAAAAAAGTACTACATTTTAATACATATATACCGGAAATTATTCTGTTTTGCTTTTGATAGCAAAGGATTACAAATGTCATTAAAATAACAGCACCTAAACTTTTGCTTATTGCAACTATTGTATTTTTTTTTGTCCATAAGGAGAATCAGATGATGTTTCAATAAACTTGTGTTTAGGCGAAGGACTTTTTTGGTTCAAATTTATCACCCCAAATATAGTTACTGAGTTTTAGTCTAACAGTAAATTTGCTGACAAAGAAAGTTCTGCTAACCCATTTGAATGAGTGAGGCGACCTAAATTATTATAGAAATAATTTTTTATTAGATAAATCAGATAAATTTATGATCGTCTTTTACCCACCATTTATAATTATTTTCCATCTTGAAATTATAAATTAATAATATAATGTTAATTATGTGTCAAAACATATAACATGATAAAAAGCTATACTTAATACGGTTAAACGACCGTAACGGGATTCAATGTGCCAAATTCTCCTTGCTTGCTTAAATAAGTTTAATTTAGTTTAAATAAATATAATAAAACTTTATTCTTATCATTACTGATCTTATGTAAGGGCCGATTTTGTTAATTTCTACTGCACGTAGCATATTATCATTTGGTTTCAATTTGAAGATAATGTGCCGTATATGTATTTCCTTTTAAAGGAGATCCGTAACGTAATATCTAAATAGAAACCTCCCATATATGAAGAAATTTTGACAGATTTTTTTTTTATTATTTTATAAAATGTATTTAGAAGTAAAGTAGAGAAGAGATTTGTGATATATTTTAAAAAGTAAACTTTTTTTTATTTTTTATTTTTTTTTTTTTTTGAAAATAAATTAAATGAATGTTTCACAAAAAGAAGACCTAAATTTCGCTCTTTTATTAGAAGTTTAGAATAACTTCTCTAATAACCTATTATAGGATGCTGTAATAGTTGATTTGAATATATGTATTAGATTTTTATCTGAAATTTTATTTTTATAAATTTATACATTGAACGATGCAATTTTCGTATGCTTTAATTCTTTAAATTTTGTTTTGTAAAATTTCTGATTTTTTAATCCTTTAAAGATTTCCGTATGATTTTTTTTTGTGTAATCAAATTAAAACTTGAAATTTCAAATATGAACAATATAAAGTTAAACATCTATTTTTCATAAGGATCATAGCACATTTGCCAGAAATAATAGCAGTTCAACATTTTATTAATGATCTATTTCAAAACAGACCATCAAAGTATCATACCTTTTTTTTTACTTAAAAAAAATTAAAAAGTAAAGCAAGAATAATATTCACAGCAAAAGTAATTTTGCATTAAAGTCGAAATCTTCGATTTTCAAGAATTTGGCTTGCCCTGCGAATTAGTAAGCCATAAATGATTCAATAAGCATTCAAATCTTATTATATCATTAAAAATTAAAAGTTAAATAATTTGGATACAAATAAAAAAAGGTGATACCGCTTTAAATAGTTTCAAAAATGTCGTAAAACTTTTTTTTTAATATTTATTCTTTTTTCATATACTTCAAATTTCATAATATTTACAGTAGCTATTTATAGCAATATTTTGTTGACATACTATTATTTAGAAAGAATCGATGGTATGCAATAAAAAAAGATCAACATCGTTAATTAGTAGTATTAGTAAATCGGTTGCGTCGCTTCATTGACCCCATATAGTAATTTCAGACAATAACCAATTCATTGAGATTCCATTTTCCTAACCGTTATCAAAAAAAAAGATCCGGTATTAGTGCATTTCAAGCCCGTATTTTCGTGACACCTCGACATTATTATTACATTAGTTTGTTTTTAATATCTTGTTGATTTCAAATGATTGTCCAAGAATATTAGATCTGATGATAACCTTCGAATAAACACTTTTTATACCAAAGATGTGATTGATAAGCCAAGATCATTATCAAAGAAATAGAGAAGTTGAAAGATGGAAAAAATTTGGACACATCCCTGTTTAGATTAATGTAGTTCCATCATTTCGTTCATCTAAATCCTTATTAACTTTAGGAAATCGGAACCCGTTACATCAGTCGCGTATTCAAATATATGAGTATAGATATTTTTTATTTATTGTTTTGTATATATTTACAAAAAAAATGAACTGGCGGTGATGCCAGTGGAAGGTCTATTAGATAATCAATTATGTGCAACTCAATAAACAGTATTATTAATTGTCTCGTTAAGACAAGAAACTAAGAAAATTACACGATTACGAAACTTTATCAAGTTGCTATTAAGCTATTAAAATCAAACCAAAAAGAGATTATTGATATTCTCGTTTTTTGTGTAACATCAATCAAAAATTTTAAATTAGATTTAGAAATGAGAAAATTATTAACAGTTAAAACAGTCTCAGACTCTTACCCAATATATTTAATACAAAAACTATATTAATTGTATGGAAGGTCTGGGGTGAGAAAACATTTTTTTTTATTGAAAAATAAAATAAATTTCTTTTTTTTTAGAAAATAAATAATTTTTAGTTTATTAAAAGAAAAAATTATTTTTTTTTATTAAAAATTATTAAAAAGGATTTTTAAAAAAAAATTACTTTAATAAAAATACTTTTTTTTTTTAAAGAAAAATTAAATTCTATTTAAAAAAAAAAAAAAGATTTTTATAATAATCTTATTTTAATAATTTTTTTAATAAAAATATCAATCAGTTTACTGATAAAAAAAAAATCATTTTCATATTAAAATTAATGTAACAATGCTTTGTAAGTAGATTTTAATATCAAAACTTTAAGTGTTAATTTTTAGACGGCGCGAAAAACACCAATTTCGTAAGTAATATTTTGAATTTCTTCATTAGTCAAAAAATGAAGCTAGAAAAATATACTAATTAATAAAACCAATGCGCAGTAATAAATAAATAAATCCTTTCTTATGAATGGTTTTTATTAGATAAGC
>CAJVPP010003729.1:0-10930 GCA_910592005.1 Funneliformis mosseae | reverse complement strand
AAATGAAATAAATGCAATAAATGTCATAAATATCGTATGACGTAATAAGGCCTATTTGTATAACAAAATTAGACTACTAAATTTAGGAAATAAGACATGTAAATCATTTAATTATCTAATTTAGTTATAGTACTGCAAATCATCTTTAATATGACACAAAAATTGATCATCCTTTCAGCCTTGTAGATAATTTTTGCACATCATTTTTAGGTGTAACAATATCAAGCTTATTGCTGACCTTATCAGAAGTAAAGAGTTCAGTGTAAAATATGAGAATACTGATTCATTATATTTTGTTTATCCAGAAGAATATTTCCGGAAGTGTGATGAGAAATATATTTCAGAAAAAATATTGAAGGAAAAGTACTAAGAGAAGATAGTGAAAATATCTATGGAGGCAATTAGCAAACTCTGAGGCGAAGTTAATGATTTTCTCAAGAAAGATAATGGATCCTCTTATCTCAAAATGGTATATAAGAAAGTCTTATTTCCAGTAGTATTTACTGGAAAAAAAAAATACTACAGTATTACACATACAAGTAAGCTCAACTTTAATAATAAGCTTTTCATTTGAGGAGTTGAGATTGTAAAGCGAAGGTAATTTAACCACTTTTGTGAGATGGGTAAGAAGGTTGTAGATGAATCTATGAGGCTAGATAATGATAATACACGCATCTTATGTCAGATTATGAAGGACGTGCTCAAAAAGACCATAAATGATATTTTACAGATAGATCTTAATGGAGTGATTAAAACTGCTGTGTAGAAGTCTGATAAAAATAATAAGAGCGTCTAGCATTTCATTTCACGAATGTGAGATAGATATATCTATAAAGAAGCGGATACCAAATAGCTCATAAAAAAAGACCTAATATCCAAGCCTTATTTTTATAAAATCCCAAAATCAGGCGAATGCTTTGAATATATTATAGTTGAGAATGATTCGTCACAGAGGGTAGGGATAAAATGGAGTATCTAGAAGTAGTGAGGTGATTAGGTAAAAAGATCAATATCAGCTATTATTTGAAAACCGTTGTTAGCCTCTATACACAATTTATTAACTATGATGAAAAATACCAGGCATCATCTGAAATTGTGTTGAGAGTCTTAAAAAAGTTAAAAGATGGTAATAAAGCGGGTGATAGTAAAGTGGATGACAGTGGGGTAAATGAAGATGAAATAGATGAAGATAAGATATTAAAAATAAGAGATGTCTTAGCGCAAAAATCAGCAGAGAAGTAAATTAGGGGTATATCAAAAGCCTACGTGATAGTCTGAAAAAAGATAAAACTATCATATTTTATTTATAAGAAGAAATACGCATTTATATAAAAAAATTATTTGATACTACTTATGCTGACAAGAAAGAACACTTGACTAATAATACTTATTATTAATCCTTCCTCAATGCGTTAGATAAGCAAGAAGAATCCATCTGCTTAAAACTTTCATCATTGTTTAAAGAAATTTCTGAGGTTGATATAGGGTATAAAGAAAGTATGTATAAATTAATTACTAAGAAGCAAGTAATGTCCTTAGAACAATATTTAATATTATATTATTTGAATGAGTGTAAGCTACTAGCAGATTTCTAAAACATATGATACAAAGTAGTTGGCCTAGAAATTACATGCTATCGAACGTTATCAAAGTTATATAATGATAAAAAAGATAATTCATCTGAAGCTGATATAGATGAGATCATCAAATTATATGGTTAAGTACTCTTAGCGAAGTCTGACAATTCCAGCTAAGAAAATTTAGTTATAAGATACTTCATATAATATTATATATTTTTTCTTGTACAATAATACTGACTAACTTTAATTCCTATATTCGAACTGAGTTCGCAAAGTGAATATCTTTCTGATCTCTAATCATATAGCCTAACCTTAAATATATCTGAAAATGTAAATCGCTAGTCTGAATGTATTAGTCGCTTTTTTTCTATATATTCCATATTTTTTTTTTAATCACAATCTACATAATTGCAATTAATAGTAAGGTAAGTATAGAATATGTTATCATCAGTATCAATAAGGAGCTTATGATAATAGGAGTAGTTACTAGTAAAGATATTGCTTCTGCGTCATCTACAAAAATTATTTAGGACGAAGGATTAAGAGCAGAAGGTTGGTCAGAAGGCACTGTGCATGATGAATTATTCATAGACAGGGGTAGAGGATCTACTTCATTATGTGAAGCATCTCTTATCTATTTCTTTAACGCTAACTAGTCTCTAAAGGACCTATTTTTCTCCATCAATTTTAATCATTCTGAAGACTGAATATTCAGCTCCTGTTTGTATATGCTATCTGACGATTCAATCTCTTTTTCCATACATTCTATTTCATAATTTTTTGAATCTAGATTCTTCTTTACCCGTTTCAATTCAAGCCTGAAAGAATCAATTTCTTTAGAATCAGATAAGTTTATTTAGGCCAGCTCTTCTATCATTTCTCCCATTACATCAGAATCATAAAACATCAGATCTGATTTCAAGTTCTTCAATCTACCTTCCAATTCATGTACTTTAGCTTTAAGAGAAAGAATCTTGATCTTATTAGTGGATGAACCTTTCTAAACCAGGGTCACCTCTCTTTTCAGAGTTTTAATAGAAGATTTGAGCGATTTGATTTTAGCAGTATATTTAGCTTTAAGTTCACATTAGTGATCCAATCCTTAATCCGTTTAATCTGGATAGATCCTTAATCCGGATGGAAATCAGATATCCACATTTTATAATTTTTAAACAGATGGATCTGCTAATAAATCCAGATGGTGATGATCGGATGACCATCCGGATGATAAAAATTTTTTAATAATTTTGAAATTTTTTTTTCACAAAAAAAAAATTTGAAATGGAATCTGTTATAGTTTTATGGGTCACATATTATATTGACCCTTTTTATTTCCTTTTTTATTTAATTTTCATGAGTAGTAAATCACTAAATCATTAAAAAAAGATTATCAACAATCAATTTATCATAATTTTTGAAAGCTTTAGAGCTGGAGAGTAAGAGACTAAGAGTTGCTATTTACTTTAATATTAATTATATAAAACAATAGAATCGGGTTCTGATTATATTCAAATTGATGTTGATATTAAATAAATTCAATAAAATTCTTTAGCAGAAAAAGGAAAAGGTGATAATACATCACACATTGACGCTAATTTCCCAAATTTGTATTTAATTTTAAATAAATTGCTTCTAATAATTAAATCTTTATTAAAGATAAGGAAACAGAAACAAGTAGTTCTAAAAGTGGAAGTCAAAAATATAAAGGTATAAATAAAAGAAAAAACTCATCATTTACAAAACCATACTTTGAAATTGGATGCAATCTAAAGGGTGAATAGACTTGTACTTGTATTATCTTAGATAAAAATGGTGATCATTGTGGTAAAGTATATCGAAATACTAGAAGTTCAACTGGGAATCTTGTTACACACCTACGAGATACCCACCAAATTATTGATGAAAATAATGAAAGTGAAAGCGTCCTAAAAAAGGTAAAATTTTTATTAAATAATTTCATTTATATATAATATTTATATTTAATTAAAATTAAAATTTTCTTTTTAATTATGAAATGCAAAAATCACAGAATTTGCTAGATCTTATCGTCCTCATCCTAAACATATTCAAAAACAACAAGAAAAATCTGTCCTTAAATGGATGTTACTTACTAATCAACCTCTTTTTATCATTACAAATCTGACATATAAAGAAAAAATGTCCTAATTTGATCCTTCATTTGTAGTACCTGGAGAACAAAAAATTAAGACAATGATATCTAAAAGCTATCAATATAATTATCAAAATTTAAAAAATATCTTAAGTGAAACTGCTGCAACAGTATCTCTTACCACAGATCTTTGGTCTAGTAGAGCTAAACATGGGTATCTTGGTGTTACTGCAGCATGGATTATGCCTGACTTTAAAGTTAAAGATGTAATGTTGGAAATAAAGTATGCTCCTTCTCCTCATACTGCTGATGCTGTTGCCGAATTGCTTTATGAATGTATTTCAAATTGGGATTTTGATGGACGTGTGACAGTAATCATTACCGATAATGGATCAAATATGAAGGCAGCATTTCCTATTTTAATTAAAAAAAATCAATGTGAAAAAATTCAAAGACTTCCTTATGTTGCGCATACACTCCAGTTAGCAATTGGAAAAGGATTGGCACCTGTAGAGATTTTAGCTGCACGTGCAAAACGAATAATTAATTTTTTTTTGACGCAGAAACAGATAGAAAGATTGGAAGAAGTTCAGCGTAAATTAGGATATGAGGATGTAATGCGTTGTATACAAGATGTACAAACGCGTTAGAATTCTTCTTACTATGCTTGAGATAGACTGTTTTATCTTAAAGACGCAATTATTCAACTTCAAGCTAATTTATATACAAGTGCTATTAGAGAGGATAAGAAAAATGGAAATAAACTAAAAAAATTATGTTGTCCGAAGAAGAATGGGATTTGCTAGATGGATTGGTTGATGTTTTAACCCTATTTGAAGAGAAAACACAATATTTTTCAGGAAATACATATGTAACGCTTAGCAAAATGATGTCAACTATTAAAGTGCTCATTTTTAATTTAGCTACTCACTCAGAGAACTTGCCATCAAATGACATTGATTATCAAAATGAAGATACAATATTTGAAGAAGCTGCTGATGTAGAAATTGATAATGAAGAAATTATAAGCAACATTACCAAAAAGAAGATTTCTATTAAAGATCCATTAAATACTGAAGGAGTTTTACATAAAGTAAAGAAATATATCTACAATGCATTGCTTTATTATTAGGATACTCCTAGTGATACAGGATTAATGGCTGCTTTACTAGATCTACGTTATAAAGAGTTAGATTTTCTAGAACTAGAAGATCAAAGAGATAAAATAATTCAAAAGCTTCGTAATGAGTTTAATGAGTTAGAATCTAATAATTCAAATAAATCAACACCAGCAGTAAAGCCATCTAGTCCAACCATACCTTTTCCAGATGCAGAATCTTCATTGCGTTCACAAAAAAAATATCGTCAGCATCGTCAAAGTAAGAATTATAAAAAAACATATACGCCTATAATCATTGATGAAGTCAATAATTATTTATCAATGCCAACTGCATTGGAAACAGAAGATCCATTAGATTAGTGGCGAGTTCATGCAGAACTTTTTCTAAATTTATCACAAATTGCACGCAAATACCTTGGAATTCCAGCAACATCTGTGTCAAGCGAAAGACTATTTTCTCATGCTAGTTCACTAATTTCAGCAAAAAGAAATCGTATAGGTACAGGTTTAGTGAGTCAGATGTTATTTTTAAAAAGGAATATTCGTGCAATAGAAGTTTTTGCAAAAGAGTGGGACAAAGAGGAGGAATGTTAAATTATTAATTTTTTTTTCATATTAACAACTTAATGTAAAGTTTGTAAATAAATTTTAATTGTTTTTTTACGGTATATTTTTTTGTCCAATAAAATTTATATATTACGGATGATCTGGTCAAAATTTGGATTAGGATAGATTCAGATAGATCCTAATTTAAATAGACATTAAGGATGGATCTGTAAATTAAGAATAGATCCGTAAATTAAGGATGGATCCGTAAATTTTACATCCAGATTGCCATTTGGATTGGCATGAAAAATTTAGGATTAGATCCAGATGACTGTTTAAAAATAGGATCGGATCACTAGTTCATATTGACTCTCAGAATGAGACTTTCATTCAGAAATAAATTGGGATCTAACTTTAGTGCTAGACGCATTTAATTAGCTAATCTTATTTTCAATACTACTATAGCTTCACTGATACTCCTTTTCTCGCTTATTGTATTTATCTACCAGCTTTTCACTGAGATTATTAATCTCAGAGTTAAATTCAGTAATGGATCTTAATTTTTTTTGAACTTTTGCTTATATGTACTATCCAGCCGATGATCAGGTTTTTATAAAAACCACCTTTTCTATCTTTTATATCATTCAATGTATGCATATTGGACATAATATTAGTATAGTTATATATTAAAAAAAATACACAAATAAATTTCTGAGATAATAAATATAATATGTTTATTCAGAATAATACATTTTTTCTAAATATCCTATTTATCCTGTATATCTTATACGTCTGAAATATTATTTTCCTATATATCCTGTATATCTTATATTTTCAGAATAATATATACTTTCTATATATCCTATTTAATAAATTATTTCAGAGTATTATATTAAATATAAAAAATATTGCTACTATGCTCAGACTATGTATGAGATGTGATGCCCCTTCTTTTTTACCAGCCGATTATGACTATATTATGTAATGTGTTGAAAAAAAGCCTAAAGATAAAGTTTTAAAGGATTTAATAGATAAATATTGTATATCACAAAAACGTATTTATCAGATCTGGAGAGGTGAAGAAAAAAATAGGATTGCGAGAATCAACTAATTCATATGCCAACAGCTGATCCTAGAGGGATCGCTTAGTTTTCTAATATAAATGTTGTGAGCGGACAGATTGAATCAAAAATCTAAGGCCAAGATGTTTCTTCATTTTCAGAATTAGAAAAACAAATACGTGATGCTAAGATAGAACCTAACATATCTATTAATTAAGTTTTGAAAGAAGGTGAGAAAGCAAAAAAAACTGGAGGGAAGAAATTAAAGTCCAAATCTGCATTAGCAAAGCTAACACCATCTCTTGTCTAGTCTCAATCTATTCTCACATCACACAAGAAGATAGCTGAAAAAAACATAAAAATATAGCAAATATGAAGAATATATTAGAAAAATAACTTGTTTATTCTCTGCCTTAAGCACCTTTAGCAAGAAGTTCATCATAGTGTGACTGTAATCTTTCACAATACTCATTGATTTCTGCATTATACTTAAGAGTGCTATATAACATTTTTTTCAAGTTTCTTATAACTTACTTTTTTTTAATACATTATCATCCTCACTTAAATCCTGCGAAATTAGTTCGAGATCGAGGATTTATCACATTTGGGAGTAGTGGTTACACAATTCACCTTGAGCTTATTCTTGACCTTATGCATATTAATTGGGATAAAAAATTTCTTACTATTACACTCTAGTCTCAATTCCCGCTTTGATGCAAGTAAATCATAGTTATATTTATCAAACAATGTGTTAGGTAAAATGAGCATCGGCTTAGGATACTTAACTACTGCAAAATTGGCATATATAATACATCTAGAAGCAAAATTCACTGAGACATTTCTAATAATTCCAAGGAATTCTGTAGGAGTAGTAGCAATACCTCTGAGATTATGTTTTTTTTGTATCAATTTCTAGCTTTGATCGTTTAGATATATTCTCAGACATAATTGGAAAATTAGCATCAGAATCAACTGTACCCACTGGAATTACTAGACGCTTAATTTTACATTTAACAGTACTGACATCTGTGGCAGATTCTTTTCTTTGAACGAAATCTATTTCCATAGAATCATTGATAAACTCATCATCCTCAAAATTGGCTGGCATTTTAAAATTATCATTTTGTGAGTAAAGGAGAGTTGTAATATTACTAAACTTTCCATTAAGCACCTTTTCAATAATTTTTCTAAGCGGAATTGTTCATCCTATGTTGAGAACTTTGAAGTTTACTTTTTCTTTTTAGAAATAGAAATTGATACTAAAGGAGGAGTTTCTATATTTTTTACCTTATAAGACTTACGAGTCTTTGATTTCTTCTTCTACGAGAAAATAATAGTATCATGTCTTTTCTTCACTTTTTTTTGCCCAAGATATATTAATATTAATTTTAGCATCAGCCTCAATCTCAGACTCTGATTCAGAAGAAGAATTCTCAAAGCTAGAAAAGCTATCCTCAAACTCTGATGAAAAGGTATCACTGTTAGAAGAGTCAGAATCCAGCTGATTATCTACTCTAACCATATGGACTCTACTACTCTTAGATTTTTTCTTCTTAGGCTTATTTTTCGATTTCTTTTTCTTTTTCTTTGTTTTAGAAGTTTTACAAGTAGATTTATGGCCACTTTTATTTATCTTTTTGACTACATTAACCATTTGATTAGAAAGCTTAGCATAGTTGGCATTAGCAACATCCAATCTCCTTATTAATTTATTATTAATATAATTATCTAAGAATATAAGATCTCTTGATATTTCAGGTAGCATTTCTAAATGTACTGCACGTATATACATCTTTTCTAAGGCCTTATCATTCTGAAACGTACTTAAGTCAGTTGAGCTAGTTATATCTGTAAAAATGCTATTTTGTTATTTAACTTTCAATTTTAGTCAATGAGATATTTCTGCTAGAAGCTTAATATGAGGGCTGTTGTGGATTATTTCAAGAATTTGCTGAGCGCTATACCTTCCATTTCCTCCAATTTCTTAATTAATTCAGGAATAGGAGTTTCTAAGCCGATTCGCCTCACTTCTATTTGATTATCAGACTTAAGACCTTAAAAAAATTGTTGTTTAAACAATTTATCTTGATTTATAGCGAGAAGTAAAGGAAATGCTAATTTAACCATTTTTTTTAGGTTAGAATAGAATCATCTTACAGGATTATTACCTTGAACAAGATTCTGAAATTTGACTTTAGATTTTTTGGCAGTAATTGTAAGAAAGTCATGTAAAAAGGTATATATCTTCTGTCTAACAAACATTTTAAGAGCTATGACATTTCCTTTAACATTAGCATTTGGTACATTTAGGGCTAAAAGCGTTGAACAACCACCTGATATGAACTAGTCTTCTTCTCAAACAGTATATCCAGGTACTATTAAAATGGCAATCACATTATTATCAGCTGGTACAGTATTTCTTATATGGAGAACTTCACCTTGAAACTGATTGATATTAATAGCATGCAATGTATTATTATTAGCTAAACCATTGATAGTACTAATATTTGCAATACCAGTATTATTACTAATATTTTGCAATTTCCAGTTTCTTTTCTTAATCTTGATATCATACCAATCTTTTGCATAATCTTTTAAACCTGATTTGAAAAGACTATCAATACGAATCTGGTGTTAATAGCCTGCATTTGGATTGTGATTAGGGAAAGCTTCATACCATTGACACAAATCTCTTATATAGTCTGCCAGATCTTTACTAGCAGTGCCATGAAATTTTGGAGGCGGATATCCTACCATACCTATATATTGTATATTAGATGGGTTATTCTGTAATGCCAAAATTTATTGTTGCAAATTTAAAATATTCTGGTCTCTTTGCCTAATTACTAGCTGAAAAACAAACTTTTCACATATCAATTTACCAATGCGAGTCTGTTTTCTTACTATAATAACTAATATCCTATTTACTTAGTTTTGGGCATTAGTTTGCAACTGTTAGGTATTTTGCTGAAGATAGTTAACATTTCACTGACATAATATCTGTTTAGCAAACTTTTCTCGTAATAATTCTTGAATACACCTATCTTTATCCTAATATGAGAAATACCAATGGCAGAATTCTTTTTTCTTATTATTATAAGCCAAAATAGCCATATCCCGTTCTCCTTGAATATTATCTCTCCCCCTTATAGCTATATCCCTTTCTCTCATAGTTCTTTTAACCTGAACGTGAGATTTATCTAATAAATGTTGTAATTGTAAATTCTGATTTCCACTATCATTTAACTGGTTCCTAAAATGATCTACTTGCTGAATTGAATTATATAATAAGTTTTGATATTGATCACGCTCAGTTGTAATATTTTGCAAAATAATCTGAATAATATTTAACGAATCTCTAATACCATCTATAATATTAGCAGAATTTTGCATAGACATACTAACACCTCTAATATGATTTTCTATCTGCTCTAATCCTTTATTAACATTTGTGATAAGATTAGTTGTTGCCATATCTAAATTATCTATTGGGATTTTTTTATCTATGAGAATCCAGATTCTTGTCTTAAGACATTCTACCTTATTCTCAAGTTCTATGATTTAGCCATTTTGAATAGACTCAATTTTATCTTTGAATTTTTTATCTTGTTTTAAGATCCTAAGCTGTTTTTGCAAATCAGATATTTCTAATTTAAATTTCTTTATCACTTTCTCGTAGACTATGATAGTATTCTCCTATAATAAAATAATTTTATAACATTGCTCAAGCTTCTTTACAAGGGATCAAATTTTTACTCGTAATTTTTATTAATAGAAATCTCATCTCAAAGCTCATTATAAAGCTCCTGATTCATATTTAAAAGCTGTGAATATGCTGGATAAAACATGGTATTTCATCCTAATTTATAGTACTATTATAATAATTTTGCCTTAAGAATAGGCCAACCGCAAATTGTAATAGATCCTGATGAAATACAGAATATGTTAATCACTGCGACAAATAGTACATATAATATATTGTCATGATGTTTACCATAAGGTAGTTACCCTAAGCTTGAGAAATATCTGCAACCTAGTTATAAATGCCATTTTCTTTATATCTGCTTCATCTATAGCTACTTGTTAGTATTCACTTGCTAGATCTAAGGTAGTAAACTATTGGGTAGTTCTAAAACTTTCTAATAGGTTATCAATTTAGGATAAAGATAAGCATTGGCTTTGATAATAGCATTAAATTTGCAATAGTTGATACAAATTCTCTTGTCACTACCTTTCTTATCTACAATTACTACGGGTGAAGCCTAAGGATTTGAGGACTTTTGGATTATCTCTTATTCTTCTATTTTAATTATTTTGTTCTTAAGGAATTCTCGATTCTTTGGATTAGTTTGATATGGAGTTTATGCAATAGGCACAGCATTGTCAGTTAGAATCTGATGTTTTATTAAATTTGTTCTTCTGATCTTTGTCTAACTTTTAGCACAGATATCAAAGTGGTCATTTAAAAAAGATTGAAAAGTCTCTGTTAATAATAATCAAGAGGTTCAGTTTA
>CAJVPP010003728.1:0-10939 GCA_910592005.1 Funneliformis mosseae | reverse complement strand
ATAAATAATTATAACTGGTTTACAACTAAAATTCGGTATATGCAATATCGCGAAATTTATAATAAAATCAGTATATAGTGATAAATTTTATTATAAATGGTTTTGGTTTAAGAAAAAAGTTTGTTATAGGTCAAAATCAGTTTATCGCGAATCGTTATATTGAGTTCCGACTGTATTTATATATTTATATTATTACTTATTTATTAATTTAATATTATTTTTTTACTAAAAAGTTATTACTTATATATCTATTTATAATTAATTTAAATTTTTATATGTTTCTTATATTAATAAATTTTTATAAGATTTAGTGTTTTTTATAAAATTTTTTAATAAACTTTTAGTTTAATTTAACTATATTTTAGTATTTAAGTATAATAATTTTATATTTAATTCATTATTTCTATAATAATAATACTTTGCATTTTTTTTTATAATACAAAAAAATTAAAAATTAAAATTATTAAAATTATTAATAATTAAAATATAATTATATTTTATAATTTAATTTATAAGGTATTACTAAAAAAATTCAGATATTTATTAATAAATATGATTTTGCTATTAATAAAAATAAAAAAATTTCAGATAAATTATACTTATAAATCTTTCTTAAATATATTTTATATACAGTTAATTCTTAATATAGCGAACTCTTAATATAACGAATTTTTTGAATAAATATAATAAAAATACTCTTGTTATAACGAATTGGCCAATCAAATCTCTTAAAATCTTCACTATAGCCTAATAGTAAAGTTGAGGTCTAGAACATAGAGTTCATTATAACAAGAGTTAACTGTATATTTTTTTAAATATACTTTTATATAATTTTTTTAAATTTTTAAAATATTTTTTATATATATTTTATATTTATGAAAAATAAACTTTTAAATAAATTTTATAATTCTTATATTATATATAAATATTATCTCCTATTATAGATTTATAAACAATTTACCTATATAATTACTATAAAATTTTTTCTAATTATTTATATAAAGCATTAAAAATTAATTTGTATATATAAATTATAAGTTATTTTTAATTTTATAAATATTATATAAAATATAAAAGAATAATAAATAATATTTTTTAATTTTTTAAATTAATTAATAAAATAAATATATTAAAATGTAATATTTTACAATAGAAAGAGAATACTATCAAAAAAAATTTTTTGAATTAATGTTAAAATCTGGATTTATTTTACTAAAAAAAAAATAATATTTAGCTTATAAATTAAAAAATTTTTTTGGTAATTTTTTTCTTTTTATTATAAAGTATTTATATGATAAATAGTAATTTAATTTATTTAATTATTTAAATTATCATATTTCTTTAAAAATAAAAAACATATTTTTTATTATATTGTTACTTATTTTCAAATATTTTAACAAATTTATTTAAATACTGATAATAATCTAAAATTCTATCAATTTATTGATAAATCTTATGATTATTAATCACATTAATTATTAATATCATATAAATCATGAAAAGTTTTATTTAGCTAAGTAAAAATGCTATATTTTACAAAAAAAATATTGTTAAAAGTAAAATTATAAAAGTACATAAATTTTGTATTCTATTAAATAAAAAATATAAGTTATTATTTATGCATATAAATATATTAAAATGGTAAAGCGCTTTGATATTAATTATAATATAGTAGAATATTAAGCAGTTATAAGTTCAAATTAGATAACTAAACAAAAGGAAAAAGTAAAAGACTTGGCTATAGATAAAGAGTCTTTATCCTGAAGTTAATAAATAAATTATAGAATAAAAGAAGCAAGTCTTATAATTACCTATATAAAAATATGGAGTAAAATATTAAAAATTTTAAAAAAATCAAATATAGAAATTTTTTGTGATAAATCAAATTTTAAAACATCTTACTGTTGGTTAACTATTTTTATAAAATATTATAGGTTAGTTTTATAAAAACAAAATCTAATAATACTTATATATGATTTTTTTAAAAATTATTTAAAAAAATCAGTAAAAAAAAAGTTTTATAAAATTGACTTTAATTTTGTAATAGTTTTAAGTAAGTTGATTAGCATTTCTCAGGCATTAGATATTATAATAAATAAACTATTCAAAGATAATCTTCATAAAGAATTGCATATTTGAATAATTGATAATGTTATTAGAAAAATTACTAAAAGAAATCTTTATTATACAAAATTTAGTAATATATATTTATTATTTAAAAAGTCATGAGAAAAGTTTTCTGATAAAATTATTATAAAATTCTTTAAAAATTATGAAATATTAATTAATTTAGATTTTGATTTAGAGATCTTAATAAAGATAATATTGATAATGATGATAACATTAATAGTAATGATAATATTGATAATAATATTTAAAATAGTATTAAAAATCATGTTTAATGTGATTTATATATTGAAACATTAAAAATAAAATTTTCTAAAATTAAAAGTTTTATTTAAGTTATTTTATAAAATTTATTTATTTAATTTAATTAAATACTTATTTTTAAATATTAAGTTAATTTAGGTTTGCTTATTTTTAGAGAATATGATAATTTTAATATTACACAAATATATATAAGAAAAATTCTAATATAAAAATAAGAAGTTTAACAATATTTTATATAATATAAATTTTCAAAAATATAAATATATAATATATTATTATACTTACTTTTTTATTAAATAATTAAAGATAATACTGCAACTAATTGTAACTAGTAATAAATAAGTATTACAAAATTATAACTAGTTTTGATATTAACAAAATTAAATTACAATTAGTTGCAACTAGTGACAAATAAATATCATATATTTGTAACTAGTTGTAATACTATCTTTATAAATAATAATTAAATCTTGGAAAAACTAGCAAAACAAATAAATTTTTGATAAAAAATAAGTATTTATTTTATTTTATTTAAAAATTTTTAACTTTATATTTTATATAAAAGTAATATATATTGTTATATACTAAGCTAAAATAAATTGATCTTATTGTTTAAAAGTCTTAAAATAAGTAAAATACTAATAATTTATAAAAAAAATATAAATAAAAAAAATTTTTTTTTATATTTATATATTTTATTCATTTTATAAATCTAAATATTACTAAAAGAAAACTATTTATTTTATTTAAAAAAATAATTTTAATTTTAAATTTACATATTATTATATATTTAAAAAATTTTAAAAAATATTTATATATTTATATAGTTTTCAACTTAAATTTAAAATCAATTTAATAATTTTAATACTTTTATTTTCTTTATATTTTTTATTATAAGAGTAATGACATATGTTATCTAATATCATTTTTAGAGACACTAACTCCCACTCCTAAGTAAGATTTCTGATTACGTACATATTGATTAATTTTCTTTATAAATTTATATATCAGTATATTATATTAGTTATAAAATATCAAAATAATTAAAAATGATAAGTAAAATAATAAAATAGAAAGTTTATTATGCAATAGTCTATTTTACATTTAAAAAAATATATAATTAAAGATTTCAAGTATTCAAAATCCCAATCTAAAGAAAAAATATGATGTCAATCATCTTTTTACAGTGATTATATTTTACTACGTATTATTGCAGAAGGAATAATTTTGCATTCTCTTGCTACAAAAAAAGAAATTTGAATTGCTACAGAGGAGAAATATTTCACTACAAAAAAAGAAATTCAGATTACTATAAAGTTTCATAATGTGCTTTAACTTTCACATTTTGATTATAAAAACTTTTTTTATAAATAAATGCGTTAATAATTTTATTTTCAATACAAAAATAAGCAATTAAAGCTTTTTTGTTAGCCCTAAATTTAATAAGAAATCAGTATATAATTTACCAACAAATAAATACCAAGAATTCACCAATGTTTATATATATAGTATTATGATTAAAATAGGAAATAGTACCTCTAACTGTGCTGAAATTTATGATGCAGCAGCAAAAGAATAGAACAAATCAAAAATAAGAATAAGGTGGAAATTGAAGATATTATTAGAGATTATCTAGCTACACTATATAATCTATATAATATATCAATAATAAGACCAAGGTCTTCTGTATTTAGAGAAACTTTGACTCTTCTACTTTCTACTCTACTTACGATTTGTTCAATCAATTCTGTATCAATCAATGCATTAGTACAAAGAAGTGCAACAAATGAGATATTAACAGCTGAAAAAAAGCTTATCTAATTTGAACAAATCTACAACATCATGACAGATTCTTAATTTCAGTATGATACATATTTAAAAATTGAGAGTCTTTAAACTGAAATCAAATCTAATAAAGAAAAAATTATTAAGTTGAAAAGAAATGCTAATTATGCTCAAAATGTAAAGAAAAAAAAAGAAAAACACTTATTGAAAACAAGAAGGTAATATTATATAATAAATCTGACTGTCTTTCACTTCTTTTTGAATATCTGAATTTACACAAATTTGGAGCAGCTGACGAAAAATAATGAAAAGAAGTGGTTAAGATTAAAGATGGTCATCGCAATTAAAAAAAATGGCACAATTGAGTTGCAACTTGTGGCGCAATTAAATTTCCTAATGACGCAATTAAGTTGTAACTTAATTGAAATTTGAAAATAATTATAGGGACCATCTTTAGTTAAGATACAAATCATTGAAAATTTGCGTAAAAATTTTGAAGAAAATTATAATGTTTATATGGCGAGAACAACATTGAATAATTACTTGCTGCTTTACCGATTCAATTATATTACCACAAAAGCATATTACTATTTAGCATAGGTCACAGTAGCTGAAGTTACACATACCAAAATATAGAATCATCCTGATGATCACTATTATCTTATATCAGTTAAATGTACAAGACAATTTGTTACTGTTTTTGCTAATAATTCTGTTATTATTTTCTAAGATGATAAGGCAAAAATAGGACTTAGGATACCTGTTATAGGTTAGATATTTTGCATATTGCAGTTAATTTACAAGCTCATTAATGTGACTGACCATGATTTTCCTCTAGAAAGTGAGTTAAATAATGAGTTACAAACAGAATAACTTACTATTTTTGTATACCATCAATGATCTTTTGATACGTCTTCACTCACATATATGTAAGACCTCAAAAGCCTTATCTTAAATTCTCAATATGATGATATGTTGAAAACTAATGGAGAAACTTAATCTATCTGAGTATTATTAGTAGATAGAAGATCAAATAAAAATCTGAGACATCTAAAAAACATTAAAACGTACTGTCAATTTTTTCAGAAATTCAATTTAGATTATTTGACTGTATGAATATATACCTTAGGATAGTCCAAGTATAATCTAGTAGAAAAGGGCATAGCAACACTTTCTGGAAAATTAGCAGATATCATACTACCAATTGATTACTTTGGATTGCATCTAAATACATAAGGCAAAATTATCAATTCAGAGTTAGCCCTTCAAAACTTTTGTTATACTAGAGAATTACTTTACAATATCTGATATTAAAATTTAATTTTTGAAAGAAGTGTCGATATACAGTATGTCAAAGAGGTTGCTAATCTATTCAGAAATTTAGAATTTGAAAGTACATATAAAGAAAAAGCAGAATAAAAACAACAAAAAAAGAAATAAAAAAAAGGAAATGACTTACTAGAATATTTTGTATCATAATCATAGATTAAAAAACATTGTAACTTATATCAATATTCTCTTGACATTAAATATTGCATAAATACAAGTTGTTGTGAACTCTCTTATGTAAAAGAAGTCACAGATTTTCTTCTTTTATAATGATTTTTTGCCTCCAGTTACAAAAGCTAAAGATGGACATTTCACTAATCCTAAACATTTTTTTGAATATTACAATCTCTTAAAATTCTTAGATACAATTCGCATTGCCCATATCTTGACCAAATAACCTATTTGCGTCTTTGTTGTTCTATATATAACAAATACTTTCTAACACTTATTTATTTGACAAACTATAAAGAACAATGCATCCAGCTAGCTGTAGATGACCTAAGGAAAAAGCCAAAGAACAAAATTCAAGAATTCTTGAAGATTTCTCTTTTCTTTCATTATAACAAAAGTGATCTCTTTTTGACAAAACATGTTTAAGAGAATGTATGTTAAATATAGAATGATTGTATATAGCTAATTTTTGTCAGATATAATTACTATAATATAATAATATATATATATATATTCTAAGTTACTAATATCACGTGATTAATATTTATATGTATAACCTAAGATTCTCTGCTACCTCTACCCTTAAAATATTAGGTAATATATATCATTACCCTAAGTTTTCTTCTTATTATTATTAATAATTTCTGTATTTGCTTAAAATTATATTTTGTTAAAAAATTAATTACTTATTAATATATTTAAAATAAATATATTTACTAAAATCTTATTATATAACTAAATAATATAAAATATAAAATTGAATATAAATTAATTTAAAATATTTGAAATTTAATAATAATAATATTGATATATATTTTTAAATATTAAGGATTTTTATTTAAATTTCTGTTTACTAATATATTTTTTCATTAATATAAAATTATATATGCTTCAAAGAATTTATGCTATAAAATAGTATATATAATAAATCACAAATTGCTTTACTTTTTATTATATTATTTGAATCAATTAAATTAAGTATTAAATAAATACTTAAAATTAGTTTTGAAATATACTAATTGAAAAATAATAATCTTTTATTTTATTAGTTTAATAATTGTTAATATTATTTAAAAATAATAAAAATATATTTGTAACATTCTGTTACATGTCTTATTTATAACATCCTTTTTTATGTTTCTTAATAATAAATTATTTTATTAAATATTTTATAAATAAGATTTTTAAATGTAAAATTTAATTTAGAAAACTTTTACTTAATATTAAAGACAGTTTCATAGATAAAATTTTTAGTTTTCTTAAAATTTTTTAAAAAAATTCTTATTTTTATTATATAACTGATCACTAAATTATTAACATTATATCTGATCTTAAATTTTGATTGGATAAAATTATAGATATTATAAATAAGATGCATAATATGATATTATAATTAGATTTATCTTTAAAATTATATTCTAAAATAAGTATCTAATATTAAATTTTATTTTATTATTTTGTAATATTATAATTATTAAATTAAAAATGTAATTATAAATACTTTTACTAAAACTAAATAATAATACTTTTCATTTTATAAAATATTTATTATTTCAATTATTATAAAATTAGGAAATAATAACCATTATGAATCAGAAGTAAAAATTAATTTAATAATAAAAAATAATAATTTTATATTTTATATTATATTGCTCAAATGTATAATTAAACTAATTTGTTTGTTGTTTACTTCATTTCTTCTAATAAATAAATATATTTATTAAAAATTATTTTTTATATTAAAATATATGTATATTTATTATTAATAATAATAATATTGTATTTACAAATTATAATAAAATTGTAGTAATAAATTGTAATAGTAATAACTTATGCTAATAATTATAATAATAAATTATAGTAATAAATTATAAATAATGTAATAATAAAATTAATAATTAATATATATAAAAATACATTACATATAAATAATTATAATAAAAAGAATTTTTTTTAAAATTCTGTTAATATGTATCTTTTAATCAATGAAATGAGTAATAATATTATTTATTTTAGTACTATTTGAATGCGTAAATCTGGAAAAAATAAAATATCATAAATTATGAGATATAACTTATGAAGCAATATAAAAAAATACTAAAAAGAGTAGCAAAAACTGTTGAAGTATGAGATGCACATCATGAATATGATTATAAATGAAAATGTATAAAATTAGCAAATAAAACTTAGGAACTCAATAGCAATTCTCATTTTTTTTAAAAATTATAAAAATCTGACTATTTGTAACTTAAAGAATACAAGAATTTTTCTAATTATACTTATTTGATGTATCTAAAAAAATTAATCTGAAATATTATAATTACATTTACAACTTCTTATTTATCTTGCATAAGCTATAAAAGTCAGAAACTAATATTATAAAAGTTGTGATTATCTGAAGCATAAGCGTAAAATACTTTTAATTAGAATGAAACTATGCATATGATGCTTACTTACATATAATCTACTAGATTATGTGATAAACATAATATTAATTTGTGATTGGCTAAAATTTAAGTATAGTTGATCAACTAATTTGAATACTTTAAATATTCTAACAGTCCCTATTACCTAGTAGATATTGGTAATAAAAAATTTACAGCTGTTCTTTCATTTATAATTATATTTTAGATCTGTAAACTTGAAGATATTCTTTTTAAAACCTTTAATTTTAAGAGACTTTAGTATATTAAAACTGTAAAAGATTAAAAGTGAAAAAAAATAAAAAGAAATATTTAATTTAGAAATTAACATAAATTGATAATATAAATAATAAAAAATTTTTAATTTACAATATAATAGAATGAATTTTTATTATAAAAATTTAAAACTCTTTATTTTTTTTTGATTTTTTTTAAATACTTTATTTAAAGTCTTGATTTTTTTAAGTTTTTTTTTAATAAATTCCTTTTTTTTAAATAAATTTATTTTTAAATCCTTGACTATTTATTATAAATAAAAAATTAAAATTTTCAGTTTTTAAACTCTTGATTTATTATATAGGATCTTAATTTTTTTTTTTTACAAATAAAACTATAATAATATAATATTATATAGCAGTAAAACTTATTAATTATTATAATATAATTATTATAAATATAAAACTTGAAAAAAATAAAAAATATAAAAAATTTTTTTTTAATTATCAATCTAATTTATTTGTTTTATTTTTTAATTATCAATCTATTAAAAAATTTATGTGAAAATTAGATTTTTTTTACTTTAACTTTTAAAAATAAAAAGTTTTTTATTTCACTTTAAATAATAATAATAAATTCTTATTATAATAAAATTTTATTATTTAATAATACAATCAACTCTCTTTATAATCACATATTTAAAATATCTTATATTTAATGATTATAATATATAAATAAAATAATTTTTAATGATAAAATATAAATAAAAAACTATAAGAAATATATAATATATTAATTTTATTAATTAATAAACATAGTATTTATTATAATATCAAAATATAATTATGTTAAGTATATTACTAAAAATAAAAAATAAAGTAGATTGTAACAAAATCAAACAAAGTGAATATTTTAAAATAAGACTAAAAATTAACTAATTTAACTAATGATATTTTGGTTCTCATGTCATAACTTATATATATTTATTAAATTAAGATTTAAATCAATATCATAATTATATTAGAATGTGATTAATATTAAAATTGGTCAAAATAAATATGAAGTCAATAATATGATTAATATAGAATTATCTCTATATAAAACTATAATATAAAACTAATTTATAATAAGTTTATTATAGAATTAAAGAATTATATTACTATTAGAAGTATTTTAAAGAAAGAGTAAAGAGAAAAAAATTGCTTCATATATCTTTAAAATTAATGATACCTAAATACTTTGATAAAAAAAATATCATTAATTAAATTTACTAATTTTTAAATTATTTTCTTAAATTTTTTTAACTAATTTGAGCAATTTGTTATTGAAAAGTTAGCTAAGATAATTACTTTTTAATTAAATATTTTCCTTTTTATAATTTTTTATTCTGTTTTATTTTTTATTTATTTATTTTATTTTTCTAATCTTTATTTTTCTTCTTTAAGCTAGAAATCTTATTGAATAATTTTTGCTTTTATTCTTTATATTAATCTTTAGCAACTTTTAAAACTTCTAAATAGATTTCTATTTTTTCAGTTAATTGTCTTTTCTTCTTTCGAAAAATATTTATTTAAGTTTCATAAAAATATATCATTTCTTTATTTTTATAGGTAAAAGAGAAAGTGATTTTTTCTTAGTATTTTCTTTTCTCTTATTATAATAGCAAATAATTTTATTAATATGGTACTTATATCAGATTGAATTGTTAATCTATTATAATTATTATATTTTAGTAGTTCTTTATTCTCAAATTTTTCTTTACAATTTTCAAAAATAAAATTGTTTATAAATATTTTGTTAGTAATTTAATTATGAGTTTTTATTTAATAAAATACTTTTCTAAATTAAAACAAAATCACATATTAAACTATTATATCATTCTTTTAAATTTAATAAAATTGATTTTAGCAATAAGTTTTTGTTCTAGTTAAGGTTACTGAATAAAACCTAGAGGTTTTACAAGTCATCTAAATAGAAAAAGATAAAATTTAGTAAATTATATTAAAACTTTATTAAAAAATCTGCAAAGTTCTGAAAAAAGTAAACTATATCAAAATGCAAAACTATATTAAATCTTAATAAAAAATTAGCAAAACTCTAGTTTAAACATTTTGTCAAATCTAAAATGAATTTAGACAAGCAACCTTAATTTTAGTTCTTACTTTTCAGTTTAACTTTTTTTACTAAACTTTGAAATTTACTTTTTTTTTTTCCTAAAATATTTAACTTATTTGGCAATTTAAGTAAAAATTTGTTTAGATAAATTTTAAACTGTTTTATTTTATTTTGCTAGATTTTCATAAAAATTTTTTAAAACTTATTTATCTTTCTTTGATTATTTTACAAAATTTATATTTTTTATTTTTCTTTCAACAAGTTTTCTAATAAAATTAAGTAATATAATTTTATTACTATCAAGTTCTTCTTTTAATTCTTCTGTTTATCTTTCATAATTACAGACCTCCGCCAAAAGTCTCTGAACGTCATCTTTCAGGGGCTATTTCATACTAATTACGTCACGTGACTGCATAATACTTTGGTTATGTGATGTTTAGACCTTTGTTTACTTGAATCAAACCAAATAAATGCGTGTTTGGTTTGTTTATTTTGATTTTTAATCAAAA
>CAJVPP010003727.1:0-10943 GCA_910592005.1 Funneliformis mosseae | reverse complement strand
AAAAATACGTAAAATAATAAAAATATAAAATATAATAAAATTAACAATAAAATTTAGAATATTAAAAATAAGTATAATACTAAATATTCTTAGACTTCATTTAATTCGTAAAATTAGAATTATTATTAGTATTTGAAAGATCTTTAGAATTATATAGATCCTCCGTATTTTCAGAATTCTTAGTATTTTTAGAATTCTGAATTAAGAGATCGTTATACTGCTTCATCCATATGACTTCATTATAATTGGTCAATTACTCTGTTGACAATCCTTCCCCTACTTGAATTTTGAACATTGTAGTGAGAAATAATTTTATTTTCAAAATCAAGTTCTGAATTTAAATTTTTGTGAGGCATTTCATTTGTGTGATCGTCAATGCTTTAGTTTTGAGTAATTGGGTTAATCCAATTTCTGAAAATAAAATAAAAGTCTTATTTGATATTTCATACTAATATGGACTTAAAACTAATTTTACTTGTTTATAATCTACATCTTCTAATAAGTCTAAAAGTTTTTCAATAAAATACATATTTATTAATATTTCAAGTCCATTCTTCAAATTCTTGCAATATCAAAATTGTTGTTGTAATTTTCAAGCTTTAATTCGAGGGCTATCTATTTTATGATAAAGTTTATTTCACTCAGATATAAGTAGAGATCCAATAGAATGAGATTGTTAAAAAGACTCTTCATTGTTTACTGAATTCTTAGGAATTTAAGGTCTATTTATATTTGTTAAAAATATTGCTTATATAATCACTACCATTAGTTCTTATGATTGCTGATCATAATATAGTTTCAATAGATTACCATTTACTGGTTTAGTAAGGAGGCATCTATCTATTTCTTTTAGATGATAAGATTCATTTATCAAATCTCATGAATTCGATAAAATTCTTTTCATTTAAGTTCTAGTTTATCAGAGAATTAATTAATTTGTGCAGTATCATAGTACAAAACTTTTTGTCCTATATCAAATAATGTGGACTTAGCTAATTTTTATCATATGCTATTTTTTGTTTATTCTTTATGGCGATTATTGTTTGTTTTACTTTTTCTCTAATATTTGGTAATTTTTCTATGATTTGTCAAATTCTGTCAATCAAATATTTATTTTCTTAATCAGCATGATTATCAAGAGGTAGTTTTGCTTCTCTTTCATACATTAATAGAAAGGTATCATTTTGGTAGTTGATTATTAAGCTATTTAGTACGCGAATAATATAGAGACTATGTGCAAGTCTCATTCAATTTGTTTTCTATAATTTTTACTAAGGATTCTTTTAAGGTTTTATTAAACCTTTCTACTTATCCATTTGTTTGTGGGTAGTAAGACATAAAGTAATGATGCTTGATTTCAAATTTATTCATTAGTTCTTTTATTATGATATTGTTAAAATGAGTATTTCGATCTGATAAAATCTTTATAGGATATCCATATTTACAAATAATGTTATTATAGATGAAAAGAACAACTTGGTTAGTAGTAACTTCAGTAATAGTTTTGCTTCTGACTATTTTGTGAATATGTCAACAGCTATGATAATATATCAATTTTCTCAAGAGATTATAGGTAAAGGCTAATAAAGTCAATTTCTATTTGATAAAAAGAGCTATGAGATGTATGGGATGTAGTTCATTATTTTTGCTTAGTCCTCCTCTTCATTGATAAGAGTCACAAGTTTTAATATATTTCTTAATATTTTTATATATTTGTGACCAATAATATTGTATCTTAATTTTGTTGAACATTATTTCTCACCTAAAATGTTCAGCTGTTGGATCATTATGCATCATATAAAGGACAGATTTTAATTCGTATTATTTAAGAACTTGTAGCAATTATTCAGATTTTCTTCTGTCAAAATGATACAATTTTAAATTTTGAATAGTAAAGAATTTCACCATATTGGTAAATCTTTTCTTTTTCTTATTAGTTTGAATATGATTGAGATATTTGTTATGAGTTAAATATTGCTGGATATCAAAATATTATTATATATCTATGTTGAATAATTGAGCTGTAAGTCATACTGCTTACACTTATGCTTTTACTCAATTATAATAATATACGAGACTTTCACTTGCTAGATATTATTCAACTAAGTATTATCTCTTTAATAAAATATAAATAAAATATGAAATAATGATAATTTAGAAATAAAATACAATAAAATAAAATATACTTAAAATCTAAGTTAAGGGTTATAATTTGACTAGAAACAGGAATAATAAGAGATTCATAATTATCAAATAGTTTGTCCAATTCTTTCTGTATCCATTCATTTTCATTCTAAAAATAGTGTACTTTTCGATGAGCTTTATCTTACTATTATACTACTTTTAGTATTTTTCAAAATACTTCGTTAATTAAAGCTTCAGGTTTTATTTCAAAATGGATTTGTCTTAATCCATATTCAATAATACAATTATGTTCTAATTCAATTGTAATAATCTTTTTACAGAGAGTACAATTGACAGAATAATCTTATCTAGTTTTGACTAGATTATTATTTTCATCTGGTTGACAGTAACTTGCTTAAATTCAGCAGCTTGTAAATAAATATTATGCATGTCCTGTCTCTAATTATATCCTTTTTATCAATAAGGGATTATCTTTTTTTGAGCTATAGTTTGATTCAGAATCACTATAACTATATGAACGTTAGTATATATTTTTTCCATTTGATTCTGAGTGCAAATAACTTTCTTCATTGATGTAGTTAGAGAATTCTTAATATTCTTCATTACATTCGTATAAGGTATTTTTATTTGGAGTCAAAATATAGTTACCATAAGGGTTTATACAATAAAAATAATTTTTGCAATACCAATGGGAATGGTGGTTAGTTTTCTTACATGAGTAAGTATTTTGCCTATAATTATGATGATATCCTGATACATTAAGTATTGAGAAATTTATTTGAATTCATTTTGAATTATTAGTCATATTTTCATCTGAATCATAAGTTTCAATTATATTAACGAGTACTAATCTTGAAAAGATATCAGCATTTAATATTTATTTCCTGCTTTGTGTTTAATTGAAAAATCATATTCTTGTAAGAATAAGGCCTATCTTACTATATGTTCTTTAAGATATTTAGTAGTTAATAACCATTTAAGAGCAGAATGATCAGTAATTACTTTAAAAGGTTTGTAACATAAATAATGATCAAAGTGTTCAATATTTCATCTCACAGCTAAACATTCTTTTTCTATGATAGTATATTTTAATTTCAGATCAGATAATTTTCTACTAGTAACAGCAATTGGATGTTCAGCATCTTGATCATTTTTTTGAGTAAGAATTTTACCTAATCCTTCATTAGAAGCACCTATTTGTAATATAAAAACTTTTCTAAGATCAGATTGGATTAAGATAGAAGCTTCCATTAATTTTTGTTTTAAAGTATTAAATGAATCTTGATATTGATTAGTCCAATTCTATTTCTTATTCTTTTTGGCTAAGTTATGTAAAGATCTTGCGATTTTTGCAAAATTTTGAATAAAACGTCTGTAATAGGAAAAAAATTCTAAAGTTATTCTAACTTTTTTTGGTATTTTAGGCATAGGTAAATTTTTCATAGTTTGAAACTTTTTAGAATCTAGTTTGATATCATTATTTCCTATGATATATTCTAAATATTCTAGTTCATGTAGAGCAAAAGAACATTTTACAATTTGATTTTAAGATTCGTTTTTCTTAATCTCTCTATTACTAGTTATAAGTATTTATAATAATCTTGAAACATAGTAAAATAGATTATGATGTCATCTAAATATACCACATAAAAGTTTTTAATAAGTTGATATAATACTTTATTTATTAAATGTTGAAAGGTAGATGGTGCATTTTTTAAACTGAAGTGCATCACTATAAATTTATACAATCCAAAAAAAAGTAATAAATGCAGTTTTCTGTCTATCTTTTAGATCCATTTCAACTTGCCAATATCTACTAGCAAGATCTAGAGCTGTGAAATATTTAGCAGTTTAAAAACTTTCTAATTGATCCTATATATGAAGAATAGAATAACTATCCGTAATAGTTACATTATTTATAGAATAATAATCAATATAAATTTTTAAATCTCCAGTTTTCTTTAGAACAATAATGACAAGAGAGGTCTATGGACTTTCTGAGAGTTGTATAATACCTTTTTTTAACATCTTCTCGATTTTTTTTTCAAGAAATTCTTTTCTAATAATATTTAATCGATATAGATGTTGAGCAATTAGTTAAATATTTGGTTGCAAAGGTATTTGATGACTAATAAATGAAGTTTGTCTAATATTAGTTCTACTAGTGAAGATTACTTCTTTAAGTAATAGCAAAATGATATATTTTTATTCAGAGTTTAAAAAAGTTTCTTCTTCAGCTAGGTATAATTATTGAACATTAAAGATATCATCATATAAATTATAGGGATATTTGATTTATTCTAAC
Organism: Funneliformis mosseae; assembly: GCA_910592005.1. NCBI lineage: Eukaryota > Fungi > Glomeromycota > Glomeromycetes > Glomerales > Glomeraceae > Funneliformis > Funneliformis mosseae. Next base: position 6,493 of record CAJVPP010003727.1, on the reverse strand, counting down.
TCATCTTGTTTAATAGAGTAAATAGAGTCAGTTTTCTAATTATAATCAGATAGTATTTCATCTTCCAGTTCAATGCTATAAAGATCAGTTTCTCTTAAAAGTTCATATTCATATTCTTCTGAATTTTTGTCATCTATTAAAGTAGATAAAATTCTAAAGCAGAGTTGATTCTCTTCTATGCATTTTATGGGTAATTCAACTAATTAGTTATTAATTCTTAGTCTAATTTTATCTTAATCGAAAAACATTCTAGCATCAAAAGTTTTAAATTAATTAATCTCTAATAATAAAGTATCTTGAGTTGATTTAATAAGTTAAAGGTCGACTGTAAATTAAGCACCTTTAATAATTAATGGAGTATTAGTAATTATTTCTAAAGATCTTTTTCATTAGCCATCTGCAGTAATAACTATAATATCAGAAGTCTTATGAGGTTTTAACTTCAATTTGTTCACTAAAGAGGTAGAAATAATACAAACAGTAGCTTCTGAGTCTAAGATTGCTTTGACTGGATTCATTTTGTATCTAATTATACATCTTACTGTTATATATTTATTATTATCATTGATATGAGTTTAAGCTAAACTGACGTTGACATTTATTTCAATTTGTTCAATTTCTGCTTTTAATTGTTTATGATATTGAAGATTTTTAAGAAGTTGTTCAAATGATATATGAATATCATGTCTTTTTAAATCTTGAACTATATTATATTCTTATTTCCAATGTGGTTGTAGAAAAACTTTATATAAATGAGGTAGGAGATTTAATGTTGATTGAGACATTTGTTTCTATTTTCAGTTTGGGATTCTGAATGGGTTACAAAAATTTTTTCTTCCTCTTTAGTTTCCATCATATTTACATTCCTTGAGCAAGACTTAGTTAAAATTTGAGGTTAAGCTTTAGTGGTTATTTCAGTTTGACAATCGCATATAAAATGTTCTTCTTCTTTACAGTTAAAGCAAATTAGAGGTCACTAAGCATATATATTATTATTTATATTACTATCATTATATGAGGCCTTTGCAATAGAAAGGAAGAAAACTCAAAAAAAATAAAAAATAAGTTAATAATAAATCTGAACAAATTATAGTATTTAGAACATTTTTGGCTTATAAACTAGAATTTTAATTTTTTTGAAGTTTCCTCCCTTTCTATTGCAAAGACCCATATAATCTTTGTTCAGGCTTATGCTGGCAGTTTTGAGTTTTAGCTAAATTTGCTGAGAGTTGAGCTACTTGTTGTTAAAGAAGTTCGACTTGATTAGCCATTATTTGTTTTTATTGAATAGGTTAAGTCATAAAAAATCCAGTTTCTATTTTCTTAGCCTTTTGAATAGTAGCATTCAAATTATTAGGACTATGTCTTATAACCATAGTTATGAGTTATGGTTGTAGTCCTTGCATAAATTTTCTAACTTTATAATCTTGTTTAAAATTTTCTATAAGATCAACTTTATTTATTAAAATTTTGAATTTTAAAGTGTATTCACTAACTGTTTGACTAGGTAATTGTTGTAGCATTTCTAATCTGACATCCACTTATTTTTATTGTAGTATTGGTAAATTATCAAGTGAATTGAGATACAAAACTGGTTGCACCTTTAGGTTATTCTAATTATTGATATTTGTATAGTCTTTCTCATACCATTTGGCTGCGACATCTTTTAAATAACCTGTGACTATTTGATATTTACAGTTATCTTACCATTGATTTGCAGTAGTAGCTCATTCAAAAGCTGTAATCTATTCAAATAGATCTTCATCATTATGATCATGAAAGTTACTGGGTTTAATGATATTTAACTCTTTATTTGCTATTGCATTATTAATAGGGTTTATTAAAATTAATCCTTAAAGGGTATTTGTCATTTGTTATAATAAAGTGACTATTTGATTTAATAGAATATTTACTGTATTATTGTCTAAATTATTGTTTGAATTAAGAGCTTGTTGCTGTTACTGTTATTGTTAATGTCCACTAGTATATTCAAATTCAGAATAATGATAATAATTCAGAGGTTATGACTAGTGTTCTACACAGATTCAGATTAATCTGAATCTAATTATATTCAGATCAGATTTGTCAGATTCAGATCTAATTCAGATTCAGATTCAGATTGGATCTGATCCGTCAGATTCAGATTCAGATTTGGATCTAATCACATCAGATTCAGATTCAGATTTGGATCTGATCTGTCAAATTCAGATTAAATTCAGATCTGATTCATCAGATTTGAATTAAAACTAAAAAGTTCCTTTTCAATGAAAGAGATGAATTTTCAGACTTCTTTAGAGCCAAAAATTTATTTTCTTTCATTGAAAAGAAATGAATTTTCAGATCACTTTTAGAACTGAAAAGTTTCTTTCATTGAAAAGAAATGAATTTTTGAAATTCTTTTAGAGTTGAAAAGTTCCTTTTATTGAAAGGAATGCCTTTTTGAAACTCTTATAGAGCTGAAAAGGTTCCTTTTATTGAAAAGAAACATTTTTAGATCTTTTTTAAAACTGAAAAGATTCCTTTTAATGAAAAGGAATGACTTTACAGAACTCTTTTAAAGTTAAAAAGATTTCTTTTAATAAAAAAAAATGACTTTTCAGAACTCTTTTAAAGCTGAAAAGGTTCTTTTCATTGAAAAGAAATATTTTCAGATCTCTTTTAGAATTGAAAATACATTTTTCAATAATACTTTCAGATTCAGATCAGATCAGATCCTGAAAATAAAAATTGGATCAAATCAGATTTGGATAAAATCTGATCTGATCTGATTTTGCAAAACACTAGTTGTAACAAATTAAAAACAGAAAAGATAGTAGAAGTAGCAGTAAGATTTAAGGGTTAATAGATTTTGAGAAACTTGAACTCACAATATTTTAGTTTAGTTTCATGATATTTTATGAATAGACTGATTGTTTTCCTTTATTAATAGCAATTAAAGTGATAGGAGTACTTGAAAACAGAGGATTTATAAAAATATTACAAACTGTACTAATAGGAGTTGAGTTGAATGCTTGACTATTGAAGGTGGTAATTTATATCCAACTTGACCAATATCTAAAGGGATAGATTTAAAACTTTGGTAAGAATTTACTTTACTTGAGGGTTATGAATTTGAGTTATGTTAGACGATTCTGATTTGGTAAAAGTAGAATATTAATAAAAAGTTTTTGGGTCAAATTGATAAGATAAGGATAAAGTATTTCTAATATTCATAGTATCAGTAAGTTCAGTTGCTTGCAGTTCTAGTGTATTACTTCTAAACTGTAAATTACTAGTAGTTCTGTTTAGCAATTGTGAGGCTACTTTATCTGTTTTACTTTCTGATTCTTGAATGGATTCACTAATATTTAAGGTTGTTGAGAATATTATTTCTTGGATAATAGTTCTGTTTACAGAAGAAAAATTATTAGACAAAGATGATTGAGATCTAGGTTGAATTTCTTCTGAATCTTTTTTTGAACTTCTTAATCTAAGGGTATTATTAATAGCATGGGCAGTTCTGGTTAAGATACTAGTAGTATTAGTAGAATGAGATTTAGAGGTTCTTCTTTGAGGTTAATATTGAGTAATTAGTTTTATGTTCTTTCAGAACAAAGGATATGACTAGGCTGATTTTCAGAGGTGTTAAACTCCAAATTGATTAATTGAAGGTAATCTTCTAAAAAAATATCTTATTATTCAATAAAGCTCTTTATTCACTCTAAGAATGGTAAACTTCCAGTTTTAATGTGATTTGTTTGGACTAATATGAGAATTAAATCAAAGACAATTTGATAGATATTATTTTTTGAGAAGTCAGCAGAAGATTAATATTGACAAGATTCAACTAAAGCAGAGGTTTAAGTAATAACAGTTATAGAGATTTTCTAATTATCAGGTTATTTAACAAATTCAGAAATAGAGGTTCTAAATTCAGTAAATAGATCAGTTATTTCCTTAGAATATTGGGTTGCTTTAAATTGTAGATGATACCAAAACCAAAAATCATCAAAGTTTTCTGGATGTTCAAATTCTTCTTCAATGAAATAATAAATTAAATAAGATATATCAGATACAAGTGCTAAGTTTAAGGGTTCTCCAATGGTAATCAAATGATGTAAACTATTGTGTATTCAATTTCTATTTGTAAAACTCATATACTTTCTTATATTTAAATCTTAGCAGGAATTATCACTTTTATCACTGTAGAATTCTTCAACTCAGGATAGTCATGTTATTAAGTCTCTAATCATAATTTTTAACTGCAGTCTACTGCAATCAAAACATTAGGATCTACCTAACTCTTAATATTACTAAATTTTCATGTTAGACTTAAACAAATTTGTCAAGCATGAAGACTTAAAAGATGAAATTATGAATAATTTAATTAAAGAATTTAACTTAATTTTTTAAGCTTTTTGCTCTTCTAAATTATTGAAATAAAAATTTTACTTGTTGTAATGCAGTATTATTATATTGATAAAAAGGAGATAAAATAGTTAGGCAGAGTGATTTAGTTTGTTTAAATCTACTAAAATTTGATTATATAAGTTCATTTTAATTTTAGAAAAAAGATGAAGTTCAGTTGATATCTACTCTATTTACAGAGGATTATTAAAAGTTTTTGAATGATTTTTTATGCAATATAAAATGTTTAATTTTAAAACTTAATAAAAAATCTATATTATATCTTTATTTTATAAGTATTAAAGGCTACATTTTGTACTATTAAACTAGTATTTAATTAGGCTACCTTCTATCGCAATCACTGCTTAAATTCGTGCTAGCATACTATTAACTAAATTTTTAATTACACATTTTAGAATTGATTTCTATACATTTTTAATATTCCTTTCAAGATCAGCAAGGCTAGTTAGTTTTTCTTTTTATTTTTAATATTTTTTTTCATCTCTGCCCATAAATTTCAATTGGGTTAAGGTCTGGGCTTTGGGCAGGCCAAGTGGATCACTATTTTTATGACAATAAATTATCGCATTACATTGTTCTGCAGTTAATTCATTATTTATTTCTATTATTGCAGTTGTAAACGTAAGTTGCAAAAAAAAGTGAAAAGGGAAATTTAAAGTCAAAATGTTATTTAAAACAAAATATACAAATAAACTAATATAAATGTATGTAAACTTTACCTTTATATACACTAATCATATTCTAAAAATAGTGTTCAGAAACTTTTGATAATCCTCTGTATTTAGATTTTAGTAAACTTCTATTTACAGAGGTTTTTAGGACTTTCTCATTTAATTCCCTAATATTGTAAGCTCATTTTCAATTATGTCATATATATAATATTGTTCTTTACATTTTAGGTCTAGTTTTTCTGACTACTGCTTATTTAGCATAACTTTATAATATAGAACTTGATCATCTATTCGGTATTATACAATTTTCTTAAATTTTTTATCAAGTTAATCTTTCTGTTTTTGTTATTTTTTTTTGTAAATATTTTGAACAGTTTTATAAATAATTAATAGTTGAACTAATTATTTTCCATATGGTTGAGTAAGACTGAATGATTACTATTATTAATTTAAAATAAATGAAAGAATTCATAGAAAATATATACTGCAGTAACAAAAATCCTGTTTCATCTAATAATTTCAGCCAAAGGATGATTTGATTTTGATTCAACCTAAAATTACCTAAATCAAATAAATAAGATAAAATAAATAAAATTAGTAATTAAATTAATTACCAAAATAAGAAAAAAAAATAAATCAATAAATTAAAAAAATTAGTCAGCTCACCTTAGTCGTAATGATGAACTGGTCAGTTTGTTCAAAGGTTCTGTCCAGTTCTTAGCTAATTAATCGAATTTAAAAAAAGCAAATTAATTACTAAAATAAGAAAAGAAAAAAAAATAAATCAAAAAAAATTAGTTTGCTTACTTTAGCCATAGTAATAAAACAGACAGTTCTATTTTAAAGATTCTGTCTGATTCTTAGCCAAAGTGAAGGAACTAATCAAACCTAAAAGTAAATAAATAATTTAATAAATTATTAATAATAATTTATTAAAAAAAATTTATTATACATAAAAAAAAATTGATGACTTATCTTTGCTGTGATAACAGATTAGTCAGATCTATTTCAAAGGTTTTGTCTCTAAATAAAAGGCCCAATCGAACCTAAATAGATAAAAAAAATAATAAAAATAAAAATATTAATAAAAATTTAATAAAATAAAAAAGAAAGAAATATTGATAGCTTTACCTTTACTGTAATCAAACCTAAATAAATTAAAAAAAATAAAAATAAAAATATTAATAAAAAAATTTAATAAAGTAAAAAAATAATAAAAAAGAAAGAAATATTGACGGCTTACCTTCACTGTAATGACAGTCCAGATGGTTTAATTTCAAAGGTTTCATCATTAAGTGAAAAGTCTGATCAAATCTAAATACAGAGGATCACCAAAAATCTCTGAACACTTTTTGGGATAACATAAAACTCAAAATTTAAAGTTAAAACTGAGAAAAATCAATATTATTTTTATT
>CAJVPP010003726.1:0-10944 GCA_910592005.1 Funneliformis mosseae | reverse complement strand
ATAAAATTATAGTTATTAAATTATAAAAATTTGTTAAAATGTATATTTTCCATTAATACACATCCTCTCTAAATGCATTCTTTTACTCAGTCCCAAAGGGATGCATTTAGAGAGGTCTGACTGTAATAGACTATTTATATATAAATTGTTGTCAATATTATCACTTAAAACTGTTAAATTAAATTCCTCTGTTATTTCAGTTATTTCAGAAAGTAGTACAGAAATTGTTTTAGAAATTTGGTATAATTGATATAATGGGTCTAGTGCAAATCTATAAGTTAATATAAATGTGTTGTAGATATTTTGTCTAACTGTAGTAGGTAATTCTCCAAATCTAACATTATATCAAATACTGAAAATAAGGTTTAATATAGCCTGATCTACTGCGTCAGGTGATCTAATGTAAAGGTAAGTATAATTTAATTTTTTAATATATTGCTGAATATATCTAGTAAATATTGTTGCAGAATATTCAGTAGTATACCAATTCCAAAAAGGTTGAAAATACTCAAAAGTAATAGGTTCAGGAAGATAATAAAAATAGCAAGATCTGTTACAATGCTATGCAACTATATTATTTCGATTTAAAGTAATATGCAATCTATTATACCTTTGGTTTAACAAATAATATTCATTAAATATGAATTATTTAGATAAATTTTATAAACTTTTCTGGCAGAAGACATCAAGTATTACAGTTAGTTCTTTAAGATACTTATGAGTGATAAGCAAAGCAATATTTATGGGTAATAAGCAGAAAGTATATTTTGTATTTAGTTTTAGAAAAGTGTCAGTAAATTAACAATTTATTTAATAACTATAATAATGAAGTATTGCTTCAGTCAGCGCTCTATACTATACAATATGTTAAGAGAATTAAATTAACTATTTTATAAAATTACTTATTGAATACATTGCTAAGCTAAAAGAAAGTATTCTCTATTTATATAAAATGAAATACATATAGTTATCAGATATAAAAAAAAATAAATAAAATATATAAAATAAATATAATATAATTAATATATAAAATAAATAATAAAATAAATAAAAGAAATATAATATATAAAAGAAATATATGCTATAAATAATATAGAAGATATATAAAACATATATAATTTTCTAAGAATTGATATCATCCATTTGATCATCATCATCTTTAGTATATCTTTTTTATATAATATTATATATAATTACAATAATTCAATGAAATACAAGTTGAAAAATAATAATAATATCTTTATGATGTAATAATGATGAAAATAAATCAGTATATATAATATTTACATAAAAATTTTGTAAATATTACAATTAATATAATTTTATTAGTAATTAAATTTATTTAGCTTTAATTTTCTGATTTTATAATATTCAAAAAAATTAAATTATTTATGTAAAAAAAAATTGTAAAAAAATTATAAAATTAAATAAAACTATATAATTATAAAATTTAAAGTAATAAATCATATTATTATATAAAGCTATTTATTTTATTATAAAAATTATTAAAAATAATTATTAAATAAAATAGTTAAAATAGTATAATAAATTTTATTCAAAAGTCTAATTTTAAAATTAGTCTAAAACTTTTTTATACTTAATATTAAAATAAATTTTTATTATTAGTATATTTTGTACAGTTTAATAGTTTAATAGTTTACTAACATAATATATATATAATATATATAATATTATAATATTAATTATAAAATTATATGGTTTTATTAACTAATTTATAAAAGTCTTTTTATAAAATTAATATTGAAAATTTAGTTAAAATTAATTAATATTTTTTTGTAATTATAAAAATTTTAATTTTGGCTGAAAATTGAATTTTGGCTAAAGTTAAATTTATATTATTACTAGATTTATTTTTTAATTATTTTAATATCTAAGTTAAATAATTATAGCAATTGATTCTATTTGTTAAAATTTACAATTTTAAGATTTTTTTTAAGTTCTATAAGTATTTATTATACTTGAATAAATTTAGCAATTTATTTACATCTTAGAATTAAAATTTATTTAATCAAGCTCAAATAATAAACTCAAAAATAAATTAATGTAAGGTATTACAACAAATTCAAAATGAGAGATAATATTAAAGAAAAAGTAATTTTATAGATTTAAATTGATTTTTTTATTAATAACTTAAAATTCGTAAAACTTATAAGTAAGTTTTATAACTTATAAAAGAGTTAATTTACAAATTAAGTAAAAAGTTATTCTATTCATACAAAATTAATTTGCTATGATTCATTACTTGCTATGCTATAAATTAATTAAATATAGATATATATATTATAATAAAAATATATTTAAATATAATAAAATAATAAAATAAAAATAAATTATAAAAATAAAAAAAAGAAATATATAAATTATAGACATTAAAAGAATTACAAATAAAATAAAATAAACATAATAAACAGAAATACAGAAAAATAGAAGAAATAAGTGAAATATAAATTAATGCTAATTATTATTTAATATAGTTATAAGATCATCTAATGTAAGATTATCATTTATTAGCAAATCTTACGTAATATTTAAAATTATAATTTCTTTTATTACAATAAATTTTAATTGGTTAAAAAATTTTTATTTAATTAATATATTAATTATTTTAATCAATTAAATTAACTAAAAAAAATAAATCAATTTTAATTTTTAATTTAATTTATCAAAATTTGAAAATTTCTTTTACTAAAAAAATTGATTTATTTAATCTATTAAATTTATTTTAAAGTTTTAGTAAAAATTTTAAGTTTAATAAGATTTATTAATTTTATAATTTAAAAAGAATTATTTATATATATGTTGTATATCAGATTTTAATTTACGTCAACTAATAGTTAACGTGTATCAGATAATACTAATGCTGACCAAATCTTCTTAAGGCATTATAAAATCAACCTAAAATAGGCTATAATTTAAGCTAGTCAGCATCTGATGCAAATTGTTATCTAACACACAACATATATATTTTTAAATATTTATAATTTATAATTATTATTCTTAAAAATTTTATTTTTTAAGATAAAAATACAGTTATCTTTAAATCAAATTAAAATCTATAATATTTTAATTTGATGGTTATAGCCAAAATTAAAAGTTAAAATAGTCAAAATAATATCATTATATAATATAATTTTCATAATTAAAATATTTAAAATATAAAATTTTAGTAATATTTTAGCTAATTTTACTTTAATATAATAAATTAATTACTATTTGAATTCTTATAATTAGACAAATCTAATAAGTTAAAGATTTTTAAATACTTATCAATGTTAAAAATATTTAGCTAATAATCTATCTAAATATAAATTCTTACACTATTATAAAAATCTTAATGATCTAAACTTAGGTCTTAGTATAGTCTTACTAAGGTTAATAATAATAAATATATTTATCTAAATGATTATCATCTAGTACTTTATAAATCACCAGTAACTTATATTAGATTATAAAGGCAACTTCATAGTCTACTAGTAACTTCATAATATAATAGTAACTTCATAGTCTATAGGTAACTTTATAGTCTACTGGTAACTTCATAATATAATGGTAACTTCATAATATAGTAATAACTTCATAATCTATTATTCATAATCTGATAGGGACTTATGGATAGCTCCTTTGCATTTATAACATTGTTTTAACTGTTTCCTGTATAATATAATGGTAACTTTATAATCTAATGATAACTGATAGTGCTTTATTTTAATAGAGATGTCATGATCTAATGGTGACTGTTTTCTTCTTGTTTCTAATCCATTTACATAATAAAATCTATATTGCTAGTTCTGGCTTTCCAGTCTTCTTTGAATATCTGATTCTATAATGAGGGCGCTGACCCTCTATGCTAGTATGAATACTAGTTTTATATTAAGAATTCGTGCCTATTTGATTGTTTTTCTAGATGCTAAAATAGTGTAAAAAAAGGTAACAGGTAGCGCAGTAATTCGATCTAGATCTGTGATTAATTTTAGCTGACACTATGTCATAATTCTGGCTGATCTTTTGGGTATATGATTAGAGGATCCAGCTTGATACCATGATAGTAACTTGATAGTGTTCTAGAACTTCTGTGAAGCTGTCATGAAACTAGTGAGAAACTATCATAGAAGTGTTATAGAATGCCAGCTTGGATGCTAAATTATTATGCTTAAAGATCTGGCTGAAATTGTAGAATAATGCTGACTAATACTGCACTGGTCATGTGACTTTTACTGACCCATGGGTCAGAGAATTCGAAATGCAAAATATAAAAAAACTGTGTATTACTATAGTCAGCCTGCACCATCTTGTAACTGAACTATTGCCTATTTGTTATTGATACATGTATGCCGATTTCGTGTTTGTAGTTGAAGATGCATTGTGCATTATTATGGCCAGTCTATTTAATTGTCAGAAGTATACCATTTCACAATCCAACTATTGCCTATTTGTTGCCAGCATATTGGCAGGATGTTATAAGCTCTTTTGAGACCCATTCATGATTTAAATTGGGTTGAGGCAATGTATATGCTATTTTAAAGCGTCACTAGTATCACTAGTTCTGAATACTAACTGGTGACAGAACTAGTGACGGGTTTATTATTTCTTTTTTGATTAGTGTTACTAGTGTCACTAGTAAAAAGTAGTAATTTCTAGAAAAAAAAAATCGTATTTTTCTATGCTATCCCTATAGTCTATATGGGATATAATATGATGAATGTATAATATATGTGGTATATATATGCTATAAAAAATAAAAAGTTAGGAGACTCAGATTTTTTTCAGTGACACTAGTGATACTAGTGATACCAGTGATACTCATCAAGAAGATTTTCTTTTGGCCTAAAATTCCTAAAAAGTCTATTATTTGTATCACTAGCTTCTGTTACTAGCTTTTTTTCTAATGACACAATCCCTTTGTGATCCACTAGTGACAAGTTGTATCTTTTTGTTTACTTCTAATTATCTACCAGTATCTCTTTCGAAGCTAACTTAGCCTGCTTTTTCTGATGATAATTTTCCCTTGATCAATGTTTTTTGCATGTGTATTGCAATAGTCATATTTGGATCTTATCGGTCTACCACATTCTTTGCAAAGAACTTATCTAGAATTCTGATAGACTTTACATCCCTTTGGATCATAGTATATCTGATTGCACACTTCTTCAGTCCTAAGAATATATGAACAATAATAAAATGCCAGGATGTCTCCCCTTTTTTACTTTCCATTTGTATATATCAATTAATAATATCTGGGAATTATTTTCATTTTAAACTTTTTTCTTGCGAATAATATACCTCGAGTTTTGGTATAACTATAAATTATCATAAATTACTTGAGAAAAATGACCTAATCTGAGCTTTCAGAGTTTCTCAACGTCCTCTGCCTTATTCTATTATAGGTTTAAAGCTGAAAATATAGGTCAATACCTATATAAAATTTGTGACAATAGTGTTAGACCAAGAAATTTCCTTGATGCAGATAATGAGGATGAAATAGAAGCCATTCTCTCAGAACATAAAGGCCATTCCTTATACAAATTCATTGATGGAAATGAGGCACTCTGGCCTATCATAGATTTTGATTTATCACAAGAGGTGCTTGATACTATTGAACCTAAGCTAATACGTAAAGAGATACTAGAATCTCTTATTCTTGCTTTTAGAAAAACATGTTTGAAGATATTTCCGAACTGGGATTCTAAAACTTTAGCTATTGCCAGTAGTAGTAATGCAAAAAAAGTTATACTATATCTTGACTTTTGGTATAAGACTTTCAAATATTACTTAGGTTGCAGTTTTTATTGAGCTTGTTCGTAAAAAACTTCTAACAGTTCTACAAGAAAATAGTATTATTGATAATATTGCAAATAAAAGATCTTTTTTTTTACAGATGCTTGGTTCCCCTAAGTTTGACGAAAAGACTGAAGAATATGTTTGTATAAAAAAACTAGTTCATCTAAAAGATGAAACTCTTTTCAACTTCATGATTCGCCCGTCTAATGATGAATTAAAAGTCGTTAAAAGTTCTCTTTTAGATATTTTAAAAGTAGAAATGGGGGGATATCTTAGCATAAATAATGTCACTACTGATGCTGAATTCGAACTAGTAGAGATATTACTTCAAGAAGCTAGTATCAAAGGGTATAGTCTTTCATATCCATCTGAAAATTTTTCTAATAAATTTCCATTATCACGCATTCTCCATCACACTGCCCAATATATGACTAAAAATATGATAGTGATAACGCCTATATAATGCGAAATAAAAAATTATATAGCTTTTTCTGTTACTGGACAAACAATAATAGGGAATCCAGTTTCACAAAACCTTCAAAAAACCTCACCATTAGTGAAACTGTCTTGGATAGAGAGAAAAAGCCTTTAAGCCCTAGAAAACTAGACTGTTCTAGAATATCAGACTCTAACGATCTTTTCATATGGTGAGATTTAATATCTATATGTATCTCAAAAAAAAGATTTTCACGTAGTGAGATATATAATGCAATTTAAGCCACTATTGTCTGCATCTAAAAGAATTCAAAAACATGAATTCTTAAGCATAAAAAATCAGATAGTGGCTTATACTTCGATATGGGATCTAAGATAGATATCAGTAAATTAACTATTAATATCATAGAGTTTGATGAAGAGGCAATAAAATTACAATCTTTAATAGAAAATGCATTTAACAATGATTTGATTGTTTATGCAGATATCGATTTCCTACCATATTCTCCAAATGCTATTCTGCTAAAAACTAGATTCTTCAATCTTTTCCTGAAATTCAAAACAAAGCTGACTTTCTATATTAATTATGACCTAGTGAATCCGATCGTCTGGCATATAGAAAATATCTGATGCAATAGAGATAAAAATCTTTCTGAATATATTCTGAAATGGTTTGCATTTCTAATTTAATATCCAAATATAATTCCCAGAACTATTCTTATTTTACGCTCTCTATCTCAATATTGAAAAAATATTATTATCAATTTTATTCAGAAAAGCTTATTCAGACTAGAGCTTGTTTACTCAACCTCTGATTTAAGAAGATTCTTAGACAATTTAATAGCCCTATTCAAGCATGAAAACTTATTATTATAAATGAAGCAGGGATGGCTAGCAGTGAGTGGTATAAGGTAAATAATCACTTAAAATCTCTCTTTATAAAAAACTATGTTTTGATTGAGTATAAAGATCTCAAATTCCAAGATTGCAATCATTATGCCAAATTTATAGTTTTAAGTAATTATGATGCTCTAATTCGAGTAGAGATAAGGATGGACATATTGTATATTTAGATGTCTCCCTTCGCTGTAAAAATAATTTCATATATTTTGATCAGTTAGGAGAAATTCTTGAGCATCCCGATATGTCTGGATCTTTTATGTCATATTTACTTAGTCTTAATCTCTCAGGATGGAAGCCACGTAAGATTTCTTCAACTAAAATGAAGATAGAAACTATGCAAGACTAACTTTCCAATCCCATTCAATTTATAATTAACTATATTGGATCTTAGGCTGAAGATAGTATAGGCAGAACAGGTCGAACATTATTATACAAAAATATCTTGAATAGTGTAGAGATAATGGTGAAAAGCCATTTTCTAACAACATTTTCAGCAAGAAGCTATCAGAAAAAAATATTATTGAATGTAAATAGAGACGAGTAAAAGGTGGAAAAAGAGAGTAGCAGTATATTTTTGACTACTCTAAGATCATAATAAAGCTCTGTGAATCTGGCTTAGGTGATATGGAAGAATTTTCTGATATACCTCAAGATGAATTGCTGGTCAATGAGGCCACAGACATACCTATATTCAATGTATCAGAAACTATTTCCCAGAAAATAACTTTACCTTAGCCGGTAAAAAATGAAGCTGAACCTTCAGTTGCCTCTACTTTTAAAATACTTGAGCCAGTAATCGATAAACCTGAGACTAGCAAGCTTTTCAAATCTATCGAGCCTATTAGTGAAGTGGTGAATTTATCTCCTAAAGAGATCCTAATCGATTCTCCTAAACCTAGTAGTAATGAACTATCATTTGCCATACTTCTGGCCAGAACTCAACAAGAAGAGCGCCTTAGAAAAAAGGTAGTCAAACTCAGTGAGAATTCAGATATCTTCATGACCATCACTGAAAAAGATAGGCTTGATTAAAGATGGCGTTGCAATATTGTGACACTTATTTGTCACCTGTTGCAACTTAAATTTTAATAATGTTGCAATTTGTTGCAATATTGTGATGCTTATTTGTCACATGTTGCAACTAATTGAGGTGCCATCTTTAGGCTTGATTCTATTGCATTCCAGGATAAGATGAAAACTGATTTACAAATGTGTGGTTGAGCAGAAGAGACGAAAGAAGATTCTAATAAATATATGTATATGTCAGTACAGGAAAGATTGATAGATGAAAAAATAATCTGCCATTCTTTCGAGAAAGATGAGATCATATCCTCATGGCTTGATACCAATGAGGAATAAAAAAAATAGTAAGCATACTTTAGAAGAATAGTATGCTTTAGTAAAGAGCGAATAAGAGTGATTAATTAATATTAGTAGGAATGGAACTTTCATTCTTTACAACTAGGCGATATAAAATTCCAAATTATTATTATTTTTTTTGCTCTTCCAATCCTCTGATAGCTTTCACTGACTATGAGGTAGATAAATAGCAGAATATTTTTTGAATTGAACTTTTTCAGATATAAAATAACCTAATAGTTACGTATAATCTAGTAGTTACTCCATAATATATATTTATACAGCCATGTTTATGATTATAATAAAGTACATTGTAAAGCACAAACTCAATAAAGATATGAGTAATAAAAAACTTATCCAGCACGCCCTAGCATTACTCAAGCTTTTGACAGATAAACTGAAAAGAGACAAAGGTCACTGGCGCTTTCAGAGAGGGTATTGTTTTAGTAAAAAGCAGGCGTTTGTATTAGTCCCTGATCAGAGAATTTGCTAAAGTAGAAGTTGGGTAATTCCAAAAAAAGGAGAGAATGAAGCAGGGAAGTTAATATATGCTAAATATCTAACATCATCCCAGATGAAAAAACTATTAAAAATATAGCCCAGCGTATTGTTCGAGATAATCTTGGTAAAAAAGAAGTAAAGGCGATAGTTAAGGCTTTAACTATAACATCCTCTAACCCTATCGCTACCACATCCCGTCTTAGTAGGCTCTGGAGAGTTGCGGAAACTCAATGCTCCTGAAAAGATAATCTCTGCTATATTAGACGAAAAAACAACCTGTGCATCTAATAAGATTCAAAAGAAGCATAGGGATCAATGTGAAAATGAAGGGATTGATTTTCTAGATCACTTCTCGTTAGAATCAGTTAAGAAGAGACTCAATTTCTATGATGTGTCTAACACACCCAATGTAAAAGTCTTAGCTGATGTAATGATAATGCTCTGTGTCCATCTTGCTAAAATTAAAGACTTGCACATATCTAATGAAGGTGTAACTGAATATGCAAAAAACTGAGGCCAACAGAATAATCCTCAGATATTTAGATCGTTAGAAAGAGATGAAGAGCGAGTTAAACTTCTCCTTACTTGGATTTAGGATGTAATTCCTTCTGAACAGTTGAGGAATCTAGGAGTGTCAGAAGTTAAATGGTTTAATACAATTCTGAAAAAAGATAGATTTCTTTCTGAAACTGGTAAACCACTTCTTCTTAGCTATTTGTGCAAATTAGGAGTAGTATTTGCAGTTATATCAAATGGTGCGAAGAATTTATCAGATGCTATAACTATCGCTAGTCAAGTCCTTCGACATTTGTCAGATAACTATACCTCTCCAGTGTAAAACTATACTATAGTCAATTTTCAAAAAAGAGGACAGCCTTATGGTCAGGCAACGGCATTCAAGCTCTTCAACGAAAACTAATCACATAGATGGGCTAGACAACATTTATTAAATTTTATTTTTTCATTCACCTAAGATCTAGCATATATAAAATATCACGAAAATGATAACTGATCAAAATTATTCATCTGATATATCTAGCGAGCAGGAAGTTATTAGATATATGAAGATATTAGCCTAGGCATTTGGACTAAACAAGCAAAATGCAGAAGTGTATAGTGCAGTTTTCAGTGAAAATAGAGTACTAAAAAACAATTGGAAGATTATCATTCCTAATATAACACTTTAGAAAAGAGGGTAAAAAGATTAGAGAGAGATGTAAAGTCCTTAGAGACTGAATTAGAAGATCTAGACAAATGTATAGATAGGAAACTGTAATCGATTTAATTCATGAAATAGTTCCCTCACTGATCGGTAAAAAGGATATCTCTTATGCTTTTGCACCTTTAGCTAAGCAACAAAGGAAAACGTGACCAAGAAAGGTTAAGTGGATGGTAGTTTGAAGTGGGCTGAGTCAGGCACTTTACATATTTTTGATCAAAGATATTAAGTTTAATATATAAATAATCAAAATGAAAAGTGACCAGCCAAAGGCAGTGTTGTCATGAGACATTGATAGAACACTGATGGGATGCTAATGGGACATAGATGGGACAGATAGGATCTTTGAGATATAGTGTGAGACAGGTTGGGACATATAGTTGGGACATATAGCTGGGACAACAAATCTCTGAAACATCAAGAATATACATCACTGGCCGAAGGCACTCAGGGTAAAGCATCTAATAGCCTTATCAATATCCCACTCAAGTCTACTTTATCTGAGACTAGTTCGTCTGAATTAAGTTCATCTGATACTAGTTCGTCTAAATTAAACTCTTCTGAGTCTAGTTCGTTATTTGAAAGTAGTTCTTCTGAGACTAGTTCATCTGAATAAGTTCATCTGAGAGTAGTTCTATAGAGGGTGATCACGGATACCCGAACGATAAGTATTTTTTTGTTTATTCGCTTTGTTTACATGTTTACATATATTTCTAAATTAAGCATTT
>CAJVPP010003725.1:0-10945 GCA_910592005.1 Funneliformis mosseae | reverse complement strand
TATATTATTAACATTAATATTTTATTTTTTATTAAAAAATTAATACTTTTTTTTATGTTTGCAGGCAAATTTGCCTGTTTTACAGTTTAAGGGATAATAAGCATCAAAATTAATGATGCCTGCTTAAATTATTTTTATCATGATTAAACTTTCGTCAAATTTATATTTAACTAAACCTTTGACTAAAGTCTAAATCATTAACTAAACTTTTAGCAAATGACTAAATGAATAAATGACTAAATGAACCATGTAGCATATACCAAAGATGCTTTTGTTGCAACAAGGATGAATAGGTCCTAGAAAAAAACAATTGGTTATAAGGTTAACGTCTTTTATTAATAAAGATGAACAAGAGATACTCAGCAAATGGTATTTCAGAAATTATGCTGATTCTGCCTTATGAGAAAAACCAAAAGGACCATTATGCATTTTCTATTTGAAGTTCGATTGCAAACTTAATTTTATCGAAATGTATTGGGATGCAGAAGTGTTTTATAAGAAATCACTGTGATTACACATGGAATGGCTTGCAAGAAACTATTCTGCAAGCACTTGATTCATAAATATTACTACAATTAGAAAGTATGCCTGGAGATACATGCAATTGTATCATGAAGGATTAACAGGAAAGTTAGCTAAATATGCATGTAAAAAATTTAAATCATACAGGCGGATTCCGCAAGATGATTTAAATACATTTATAAAAGAAAGAGTTGTGAGAAAGGGTGATAATATAGGAATTATTAAAAAATATAACATGCATTAAATCATTTAAATTTATCAATAAATCATGCATTATACTTAATTTTATTGCTGTTTCGCTTAACACGTGGCATAACTTATATTGGTCTCGTGATTTTTCAAAATCTCGGAAATCGGGACAAATCACGTGATTTCAGTCTTTAAGAGTCGCGCACTGTATTTATTTATAATTGATAAAGTTCATCGCTGAACAGATCCTTTTCTTATTGTAGAATCCGATCGTTAAAAGCTTATATACCTTGGCGGAATCGCTCGATATAGAATTGTCTTCTTACCGGAAGAAAATAATTGTAATCCGATCAAATCAGCCTTTCACTGAAGTTAAAGTTTGAAACGGATTGGCAAAAAGTTTGTGATTTTATACTATATTTAAAATCCCATATCCCATATCATTGCTGCACAAATGAAACTTTATCCCTTTATGTTGGCGGAGATGACCTATAAAAACAACTAGAATTTTTTTGAAAATTGGGTTGAAGGTATGTTTTCATTCGTCTTTGTCGTTACCAGTGTCAATATTTTTTCTCATATTTAAACAAATTTTTTTTTTTTGGTAATTTTGATACCGACATTTTATATAAAAAGAATTCTATAGCTTTATAGTTGTAATAAATAAGAATTGATTTTTAATTAAAACTTTTGAGCCACGCATTTATGATCTAGTTTTATATATATAGTGTTATTTATAAGTTAGTCGCTTGAAAATCAGCTTTTCAAAATTGCTTCGCTCAGCCCTTTAACTTCTTTCTATTTTTAGTTTGATTCCTCAATCTTAATCTCTAAAGTTATTATTTACTGTTGTAATAAACAACGATGAGAGCTAAGATGAATAAAGAAAATTTTCATGTGTTTCTAGCATGCAATTACTGCGCTACCTTTGTTACGCTTTATTTTTGAACGTGTGTATGCGGATTCAGAATAGTTTATTTAATACATTACTCGGAAAATTTGAAACCATATGGTTCTGCTTCCACAATATATAAATATAGCAAAAGAAGTTACGGCAAAAAATATTGGAGACGAAAGATCTGGACAAGGCCAATTAAGGTATGAATAATTTTTTTGATGGCTGTGCATATGCAATGAAGCAACTTTAGAGCTTTCAAACTTGTATCCGATTTTTCGTTCCAGTATTCCGAGTCGTTTTAAAATTATGAAAATATACAATAAGGTATTCACAATTTTGAAGATTATGACATTAAATGAAAAAAAAAGGCTCTTTTTAATTCAATTCTTGAAGCCACAAAAGAGCAAATATTCAGTAGAAATAAATTTAATTAAAAGATCTACATAAAAATATTGACTGATTCTAAATAAATCTCTTTTAATTCTTTAGTAGCATTAGAACTTTAATATGCAGATTCTTTAATAAAAGTTGTTTGGAATAAAACCAATAATTTTTTTTTTTATCGCAAGTTCTTTTTATTGATTATGTCCGATATTTGTTAAAGAATTTGTTTTTACACATATTTGTAGGCTGTGTGTGTCGTGTGCATCGGAAAAAAAGTTTAGTTTGATAATGCACTAAGCAATCATTTTACTGCGCCCTTGAGACAGCAAAGTTAATCCATTTATTTTTAAGAGCCTTATTCTTTGAATTTAGAACTTGTATGCGATGAAAATCAAAAAAAAAAAGAATTTATTTATCTAAAACACCTTAAGAGAAACAAAAAACCCACGATCTCAAAATCAATTTCAATGCATGAAAACGGTACAAGATTAATTAATTACATCATTTTTAGAAAAACTCATCATCGTTATTAAACGAAGCATGAGCCAACCTGAATTGACTTCTTTTTTTAAAAAAAAAAAAAAAAAAAAAAAAAAAAATTCTAAAAGCGATATACTGTCCGAAACTTTCCTTAATCGTTACATTAACTTTTTCAAAACTTTTCTCAAAAATATTGAAGGTAAAAAAAAAAAATTATTTAACGTTAAAGAATACATAAAAAAAACTATAGTTTGTGTAGCATAGTCTTTGGCTCAATGGTCTAGTAGTATGATTCTCCGTTCGGGTCGGAGAGGTCCCGGGTTCAATTCCCGGTTGAGCCCGATTACCATTCTATTTTTTTTCTTGAAAATATTAAAATTTGGATTTTCCTTAACTTTATTCCTCTTTCATTAAAGAAATGAATTTTGGTTTTACTTTCAATTCTTTCAAATTTTGAAATCAATCTACATGTTAAATTACAACAGAGGAGTATGTCAATTTTGATATAAAACTATTGAAAGATTACAAATAGGATCATATTATAAAAGTTGCAAGAAAATTACGTTGTGTAAATCATTTAATTTTTTCGTCCAAAAATTGTAGTTACTTTTCTTGGTGAGTTGTAAACTTTTTTAATGTCTATTGTTTTTTAAAAAAAATATGATAATATATATACGTCTTACGAAAAAAAAAACGCGAGTATAAAAAAAAAATAAAAATAAAAATAAAAAAAAAAATAAAAAAAAAAATTTATAATTTATCAATCATTTCATATCGATATTACTGTATCTGTAACACATTAAATTAGCACATTTTTTCCTAATGAAGATTATTATTGTTACAAATGCATAACCGTTTTCGTTATTTTCTTTTATTAGTTTTATCATTTATCTTTTTCACATAAAAATGGCACATAGTTTTTTGCATTCACAAAACAGATCTTCAAATAAAAAATACAAATTTTACAAATTTCAATATGAAACTTCGTCAAATATCACATCATTTAATGGGTATTTAAATCCGTCGTGGAATTATTCCATTATATCTTTAAGAAGATTAATGGACCATGGAGTAGATGTAACTAGATTAAAATTTAAACCAATAACAAGCTATACTATTACAAGAGATAATAAATTGGAGAATATTGTTGGTATTTGTGAATTATCGATTTCATTTGAGACCAATGGTGGTCGAGGGAGAAATGATGGAGGATCTATTTATTCGTTTAATCATGAAAAAGTTGAAAAGAATATAAGAGAAGTTTTGGTATTGAAAGATTCTAATGTGGAATTTGGATTAGGAAATGATTTTATTATGGATTATAATATTAATATTGAACCTAATAATAAAGGGGAGTTTACTCATCAATTGAGTTTTGGAGATGGTGTTACTGTGGGTTTAAGAGAGATTGAATTTGATGGTAAGCCTTATAATGTTCGTGAATATTTAAAGCTATGATGTATATATGTAATTATTTATTTATTAAAAGAAACTTAACGTTCGAATTTTATTTTTTATTTTTTTAATCTAGGAGAACGTGACGAGGAAATGAGTGATGAGGATGTTGTAAATGAGAACAATAATACTGATGATAAGATCGAAGAGAAATCAAAGCACAGATTTAAAAATTCATTGTTCAAATTGATTTCTCGAATAGGATTATCTAATCTTTTCATGCTATTTCTAATTTCGACAATTTTAATTTTATATAATTCTGATACTAAGGTAAACGAGATCTTTTTTGGTATTAGAAACTTTATGATTTTTTTTTTCTTTACTAACATTTATTAATGTGAAATTATAAACTTTATTAGTCTCAATCATTGGTTGAGGAATTACTTATTATACCTTGTATGTTATATTTATTTAAATTCTATTCTGCGTTCAACATCATACTAAAGTTTTGTTTTTTTTAAAAAATAATTCGCTGCCATAAAGATAAATTGCCTGAACCCGGGATACAAAATCAACTTGAAAGCTATGTAAGAAAATTAAAAACCACAACATCATTTCTTGAATTATATGAACTAAATCAACATCAAAATCCGAGAACCTCGTCAAATGATATATCAACGACACAAAAAGAAGATGATAAACGAGGACAAGAGTTATACACGTACCTAGTAGAATTTACGAAAAGCATAGATAATACATCAAGAACATTACTGGATATGTATTATCAAGAATCATCATACTTTTGGATATTTCAGCAAAATATTAAAAGATTGTTAAATTACTTTCCCTTAAAAAAGGGTTCAACTTTTCTTTGGAATGTACTTATTACAGGAAGTGATTATTTTCCATTAACAAACAATTTTGACGATTTAATTAATGATATTGATGACGTTATTATTAATAATATTGATTTAGTAATGAGAGAAGTGGACAAAGCACAAGATTACCATGATGAGATTATTATTCAAGTAGTAAAAATGAAAATCGAATTAGAAAAATTTATTAAAGATAGTAGTAAACCATTTTCTTCTTGGTTAAATGCTTTAATAAGATTTGGTAGAATAAAAGGTGGAAAAATTGATAATTTAGGCGAAGTAGATTATAATACGGCTTTAAAGGTTGAAAAATTATTAATAGCTTTATTTACCGATTTAATTGAAATCTCGACTTATTTCACAGATTTAAAAGTTTATTTGGATAATCATTTAAATGATTTATTGTTATTTTCAGAACATTTTAGAATAACTAAAATTACAAAGAAAATAACTAGATCTGAAATTAATGTAATTAAAAAACATTTAGATAAATTACAAAATAATCATAAAGCTATATTTGATACCATTTTGATGATGGAGGATAATGATAATAAACCTTGGGTTGGGTGTAGAATTAAAAAGAAACTTAATCAAAGTATATTTGAATGTAATAATTAAAAATGAAAAGAAAACAAATTTTTAGAAATAATAAATAGAATTTATAGAATTTATATATCCATTTAATCTAATTATATATTTTAAGTATTTTATATTAAAAATTTTTTTCTTTATTTTTTTTTTTTTTCATATAAAATTTATACATTTAACAAAATATGAATTTACATTTTTCATAACATATCAGATATATAAAATTTATTATTTTTAATTATTTTTATTAATAATTTTATTAAATAAATTTTTTATATTAAAATTTATAATATAAGTTAAAGATATGATATTTTATAATAATTTTTATTATTAATATAATATATAAAAATTGAATTTTTATAGATTTAATTTAATTTGATTTTTTTTTTTTTTTATAATTTGTATTTAATAAATAAATAATTTTATAAATAATTTTTTTTTTTTAAAATATTATTTATATTAATATTTTAATAAATTACAACAATATTTTAATAATTCTAAAGTTTAATATAAAAAAAATTTTTATAATATTTAATATATTAATAAAAAAAAAAATATATTAATATAGTAAGTAATATCATAAGATATTTAATAAAATTGATAATCTTTAAATGTTAATAAAAAATTATTAAGAAATTATTTTTAAATAAACTTAATAGTAATCAATACTTCTTAATAAAATCTATTTAATTATATTAAAATATAAAATCAGATTGTTGTATTAAAATATATAAGCTTTTAAAATATAAAATTTTTTATATCTATTTTGATTTATTCATATAATTTTACCCTTACATTATATATTTCTACCTAGAATTATATGTGTAATATAATAAATTTATATAAATATGATAAGTTCTATAAAAAAAAATTTTAATTTTAAACTTATATTACATTTGATTTTAGTTAAAATAAATAATTTTTAACTTCATAATACTAATGTAATATTAATTTATAATCAAATAATATCAAGAGTAAAAAAGAGGTTTTATACTTATAAAAAATAAGTTATAAAAACAAAAAAATGAAAAGTATAAATAAATTAATAAAAATCCTTTTAATATTTATAATTCTAACCTTTTTGTAGTCTTTTAAAAATACAAATGATAATAGAGAATATAATTATTCTGATAATGAAAATTTAAATGCAGAATTTAAATTATAAAAGGATATTTTAATAAAGAAAAAATTTTATTTCAAATTTTAGTTAAAAGTTTTAAAATATTTAAGTATTCATTTATATTCACACAGTATATAATCACATCTTTATATAAGAACTCATTTTTGTAAAATGGATTTAAAGCTTATTAAATTACCTCTATATAATTACAAATCAGTTATAGTCACTATTACCTTGTAATTTATAATGTGCATATCATTTTTATTAGTAATTAGACCTTTTTATAGTCACAGATTTTTGATTAACTTATTTTGATTGATTGCAGATTAAAAAAGTTTAATATGAAGCTTAATTTTAAAATATAATATGAGAGAAAATGTGTTATATAATATATTTAAAGTGAAAAAAATCAATAGCATAATCATTTTTATTCTGTGACAATAATTTTTTTCCTATATCATTCATATTAATAAAAAGAATGATATTTAAAATACAAATATACTTTTATTGAAAATATCAAGTGGTTAAAATATTATTGATTTCTTTAAAACTCCTTTTCAAAATTATTTCTGAATGACCTCTTATTATCTATAATAAACCTCTTCTAACAAATTTACATCCTTATTATTCTAACTCAAATAGTGGTTTATAACAATATTACCATTATCATTATTAGTTATCTTTTCTAATTTTTGAATATTATAATACTTTTTAACTGATTTAAATAATACTATTCAGCTATAAGCATTAGCCTCAAGTATCAAATTTGTGAATAGTCAAAAAATAATAAAAATAAAAAACGCGAAGAAATTGCTGACTATTTTAATAAAAAAAAAAATCTAACTTTAAACATTTATTATAATATAGTAACAAAGATACTATCATAAAGTGAAAAGTGAAATTTTACATTAGATATTGAAGGTTCTAAAAAAATTTACAAACATAAAGAAGTCAAGTTTCTAGAACTTAATAGGACTATATATTTGTAAATAGAAAGTGTAACAATAGGTGATGTATCTTAACAGATTCATTAATAAATAAAAGGCGAGATTTTTGCTAATACATTCAACATACAAGAAGATGAGTTAGTATTCTTCAATGGTTGGTTAAATAGCTTCAAAAGACGTAATATTATATATCAGTATTGAATACATAGAGAATCAGAAAGTACACTAATAGCATCTCTTCTAGAAGAAAGAATCAAGCTTTATCAACTTCTAAGTTAGTATACTCTTGATAAAATTTATAATATTGATAAAATAGGTCTTTATTATCAGATGTCTCTAAATCAAATCTTTTCAACTAAGCCAGTTCGTGGTGAGAAAAAAAATAAAATATGAATTATGATCCTTTTTGATACAAATATAATAGGAACTAATAAGCTCAAACCATAAATAATTGGTAACGTAAAGTATCTAAAACCTTTTTCAAAAATTAATATAAGAAGACTTCCAGTTTATTATTGTAGAAATTTGAAAGCATAGGTGAATTTAACGATTTTTGAAGAAGTATTTTGTGAATTAGATAGTTACTTTAAAATAAAAAATAAAAAAATTTTGCTTCTGATTGATAACGCTCTGTCATATTTTGATCTAAATTTATCAAACGAGCAAAATGAAGATAGCGCTAATAAAGAGACTGAATTTGCATCAACCTCTAGTAAATTTTTATAAAGAAAAATAAGTTATTGATTATAAAGTCTATTATTCATTAATTAGTCTTTAAATATAAAGTTTATTATCAAATTATTAGAAAATTAATTTTACAAAGCCATTTAGTTTATTAGTTTATTTAATTTATATTATATATATATATTTATTTATAATATTATTTAAATAAAAACAATAAAAAATAAAAAAATAAAAAAAATAATAAGAAATAAAAAAAAAAATTAATAAATTAATAAAATTAAAATAAAAAATAAAAAAATTTGTTTATTATAATAAATATAATATAATCGTTAAATATTTAACTTACTAGAATTTTTTTTTTAATATAGGAAGTCAAGCTTTAGAAAGCTGTAATAGTAAACTAAGTGGATCTAAAGGTTGTGATAAAAGCTATAATAGTAAACCAAGCGGATTTAAAGGTTGTAATAAAGGTTGTGATGATAAATTAAGTAGAGGTTATAGTAGTAATTATAGTAGAGGCTGTAATAATAAACTAAGTAAAAGTTATAATAGCAGTCACAATAGAGGTCGTAATAGTCCTAATATCTAATAACTTCAATTAATTCATATTGAGGTGACCTTTTTACCTCCTAATACTACAAGCCATCTTCAGCCACTTGACATTGAAATTATTACAAGCTTTAAAAACCATTATAAGAGGAATTTTTCCATTATATGTTAAACCTATTTAAAGATAGAAAAGATATTTACAAGAGAAAATCAATATTAAAAAAGTAATCAATTATTTAGTAGATGTATAGAAGTAAGTAACTGAAGAAACTATTTACAACTGTTGAAAAAGACCAGAATTTTACCTTCTTCAATTGATAAAGATATAAACAATATAACGCAAATCTAACAAAATTTAGTGGATCATAAAGAAGTTAAGATTAATCAAATAATAGAAGAAATTAAAAAAATTTAATAATGATCCTTATAATGCTTTATTAAAAAATATATTAATTGATTATTTTCAGAAATTAGAAGAAGTTCTAACTGAAGATATTCTAAATGATAATGATATTATACAATTAGTTCAAAAGGAAATATATGAAGATGATGATAATACTAATAATGATTCTGAAGAAGAACTAATGTTAATATTTCCAAATGAAGCTCTTAATTCTTTACAAACTTGGATTATCTTTTTTGATTAACAGCCTATTAATAAATTTAATATTGAAGATGATTATATTTTTAAAAAATACTTAAATGTAGTAAGGCGGCTTGAAGTTCAATCTTAAAAGCAAGCTCTGATTACTGATTTTTTTAGTAACTATGAAAATTAAATAGGAAATTATGTAATTTGATAATATCTTTTTTACATAACTTAATAAAGATTATACTACAGTTTCTAAAGAGCTATATCATAATAATTATGATAAATAAATAACGTACACAATAATATTTCTCATGATATCAAATGCTAATTTTACAGAATCAATGATTTTCATGACTGCACTGTAAAAATCATAATATTTATGGATTCTATTATGTATTAGAGAAATTGTAAAAATTATTAGTCATGTAATAATTTTCATTTATTACATCACGTAAATTAACGAATGAGAATCAGTGTTTTATTTTTTAACATTTCTTGCTTCACAAATGTATTGTGTGATATATAAATAGATGATATAAAGCTTAATAATATTAATTTAACTTCTAAATAGTCACTATCTATTTGATTATAATATAGTTATGATTATATGATTATATAAAGGTAATCTTTTACAGTCACACCTTTATATAATCACTGATTTTAGTAGAATTAATTGTGTGATTATATAGAGATCTGACTGTATTATGAAAATTCAACTAGAACTAAAAGAAAGAAGAATAAATATATATATAAAGCTATAAGACTTATTAGATAAAATTTTTAATAAATAAAAAAATTAATGATAAAAAAAATAATAATGAAAGAAAGAAAGAAATAATGATAATGAAAGAGATAAATAGAATGATAGTAATAAAAAAGATGAAAGGAATAATAATAATAAAAGAAAAAAAAAAAATTAATTATTAAATAAATATATTATAAAAATTAAATATAAACTTTAAAATTATAAAAAATTAATATTAGGCTAAAAGGTTCAATTTAAAATAGTTTAATACTTTTTTAATTATAAAAATCTGATCATTGTAAATTAAAATAGTTAAACTTATTATATAATTACTAAATTATGGAATAGTTTTTAAAAAATATTCAAAATTAGGTTAAATTATATAGATGCTTTACAGTAAAAAAGGAGGGAACTACCAAAAAAATTTTTTTTTACTTTCTAAGCTAAATATTATTTTTTTTTTAGTAAAATAAATTTAAATTTAATATTAATTCAAAAAAAATTTTTTTTGGTAATTTCCTTTCTTTCTATTACAAAGCATTTATATGCATTATATAATAATATTTTACATATTAATAATAATTAATATTCAGGAAAAAAGATAAAGATATTTGGCTTAAAATTTTATTATATTTAGAAAAATAAAATATAATATAATAATTTAAAATTTTTGTGATTATATATCATCAGAAATATTACTATCATTAAAAATTAAAACAAAAATAATAATAAGATAAAAAATTAAATATTTATTTTCATATTTATAAATATATTTAATAATTAATAAAAATTTAATTTTTAAGCATTTTAATAGCAAATACAGTCACACCTCGATATAACGAAGTTGCCAATCCAGCCGATCAGGACTTTGT
Organism: Funneliformis mosseae; assembly: GCA_910592005.1. Classification (NCBI taxonomy): domain Eukaryota; kingdom Fungi; phylum Glomeromycota; class Glomeromycetes; order Glomerales; family Glomeraceae; genus Funneliformis; species Funneliformis mosseae. The sequence continues at coordinate 105 of CAJVPP010003725.1, read as the reverse complement.
TATAAGAATCTTCATTAACGCTATAACAAATTATGCGGAATGTATAACGAATAATTCGTTATAGCGTTAACAAATTATTCGTTATAGTAGATGATTACTGATTTC
>CAJVPP010003724.1:0-10948 GCA_910592005.1 Funneliformis mosseae | reverse complement strand
AAAAAAAACAAAAAAAAAAAAAAAAACATAAAAAAAAAGAAGGAAGTTAAAAAAAAAAGAGAAGAAAAAAAAAAAAAAAAAAAAAAAAAAAAAAAAAAAAAAAAAAAAATCAAAAATAAAACGAAGATTAAAAAAAAAATTAAAAATAAAACATAATTTAGAAAAAATTCGTGATATTAAAAAAAATAAAATAAAAAAAAATAAATAAATAAATTAACCACCGTTAATTTGACCATAGGTTCAGTTTAATTCTTTGCCTTGCCCGTTTTATTAAAAAATTTATTTAATTAAATGATTAATGAATACGTTGTATGACAAATTATATCAAACATCCAATAAAATGCTTAGCCTTGCGGGTCAATTTTTTTTAAAAATTAAATAAATTACTGTAAAAAAAAAAAAATAAATATACCGTATTAAAAAATTAATTAAAAAAAATCAGAAATGAAATAAAAAACTGAATAGAAAATTTAAGATTATAAAATAAAAATAACTTTAATCCTAACCATAACCATAATAATTTAAATATATAAAGTTAAATGTTTTAAATTTAATAAAATAAAAAAATCAAATAATAATGATTTATATAAATTTAAAAAATTGAAAAAAATTCAATTAGATAATTCAAATAGAAGAATTAAAAAAAATAATTATAAATTGAATCAAAAAAAATATATTTAATCACTAACATATATATAAACTTAAAAGAAAAATACTGTAGAATGATAAATCTAAAATATTTTTTGATATATAAAAGAAAGATTGATTGTTTATAACAGCTTTTTCTTTATATGTCCATTTTTTTTATTAATTTATTACAATATTAGATTAAAAAAATTTACAATATATAGCGAGCGAAAAATGTACGAACATAGTTATGATCCGTTAATAGCAAACCTCCCATATTTTCATAATTTAAAATCTAAAGATTATTTTTTTTTGAGAACCATAATGTGATTTGGCGACAACTTTTCAAAAATCAAGATTAAAGTGATGATTTCGTCTTATGTAAGAAGAGGTGAAAGATATTTTTAAATATTTATAACGGATAACAGACATTCCCTCTTGTATGGGAGGTTTGCTGTTAAAATCGGGTTATGAATATAGTAAATAATATGGTCCGTAAAGTGATTTTAATAGCAAACCTCCCATATACCTTTTATACAGGTCCTTTATACGAAATAAGTATTACCTTTACGACATTATTTTTTTATGACGACAAGTACAATCTGAGTGTTTACAATATAAAATCCAAATTATCACCATTTCTCATTATAAAAATATATATTTTTTTTTTACATAAAAAGATAAAATAAAATAAATTACCTGAACGATTATCGTCGTCATCATTTTTACTAGGTTGATTATTTCATTTATTCCTTCTACTCCTATGGGAGACATCAATTATTCTTCTAAGGTTTGCTATAAAAAATCGAGTTACGAACATATGATCCATAACTCGATTATAACGCTATTAGCAAACCTTCCATATTATTAAATTCTTTCCAAAGTTAGTGAATAAGCCCGGTTTTGTTCGGGTAGTTGAAAAGGAAAGGTCGTAATCAGGGTTACGAAAGCTAAGTAAGCGAGGTATCTATGAATAGAGGCTAAAAGTTGTCTTTGTTGTTGGACTAACTGTTTTCAACTTCCAAGCTCGCAATATGCTGTCATTGAGTCTCTTACGAAGGTTCCTTTGACGACGTGTAAAATGAAGACAGACGTTGTGATTTTCCTAAGTTTAAAGAAGAGACGTCGTTCACTAAGATAAATTCCGGAAATAAAGGAGTCAAATTAACTACAACAAGCATATCATTATACCAATATATGAGAATTTACCTGCGATAGTGATTTAGTTCAAAATTTGGAATATAAAAAATAAAAAAAATTATCAGTATTTATTTGGATGTGATGACGATCATCAAATGGTCTAAGCCTAATTTAGTATTACAGATTCGAAAACATTTTTTTTATAAAATAAATATAATGAATAAAAAACAACATACCTTCTATAATTACAATTTTTTGAACATATAAAGTATAACAAAATATGCATAATAAATAATTTACTATCTGTAATGCAAAATATATTGAATAAATTAATTTTCATTTTAAAATTTTAAACTTTTTTCAATTTTATAAAAAAAATAATCAAGTAAAATTTTTGTTAAGTGTCGTTCAATAACATTCATTGTAATTATAATGCAATGATGCAATAATTCCTCATCTAAAAATTAGAATCAAACAATAATGAAATTAAATGTTTAGAAAGTTTATTTAAAACACATCCTAAAAGATAGATTTGATTAAAAAGTGTGGCGCAGCATGACAACAAAGAAACTTTTCAGCAATAATGAACATTAAAATGGTATTTTAGTAGCAACATCACCAAATATTTTCTTACTTTAATAAAATAAGAAAACTCGTTATTAAATCATAAAAAAAATAGTGGAAATTTCTTTTCGAAATCATGAATTTTAATTCTATAATGTTAAATAAAAATTTTATTAATAAAGCGGGCGAAATTACTTATGGTTGTTGAATTCTACACTTACTATTATTTCTCATAATATTTTTTAAAAAAGGGAATTGTGATTTTTCAGATTTGACAATTGTTTAATCTTTTTTACCCATTTTTTCTTTCAAACAGGAATGGCCTAAAAATCGAAATTTCTATTTCCTTTATTAAGAACGGGTAATCTTCGTTTGACATTACTTTATTCACTACTTCCTTCAGTTTTTGTTTCTCTTGATTGATACTCGAGAAATAAATTTGGATTTTCCGCTTGTGACATAACTATCTTAAACTTATGTAATATATACAGTTCGTAATTTTCTGGCCGGCATTCTATCCAACTACTTCTATGAACGTAGTAAACTTATAAATATTTAATTTCTTCAATTTCTTCGTTCCTTACAATAAAGTTTACCAAAAAAATTTCGTAAACTTAAAAATATCTATAAGCATTATTGAGATTCCCTTATAAACTCGATCAAAGCCCCGAATGAACTGGTTAATCAATATTATAAAATTGGGCGATGGAGGATTTGATAGAATCTTTTATTATCGTTATTCCGAATAATTTTGGGCTTATAGGTATCATCATCGATTTTAATAGAAAACAGAAAATTTATTGTTCCAGTTGAATCACTCCAAATCATTTTCATAAATATGCCCTCCTTATCTATAATTAGATTGCTTCAAACCACCTGATATGCCATTTAACTTCCTCGATCACCTGGATCACATATTCATGCTTTTCATCTATCGAATTTGCAAGCGAAAGAAAATGCTTTTGTTCAAATAATTTAGAATTAATATCATCATTCACATGCTTTGCAAAACTTGACGTTAATGTTTTAAACTTTGGTGCATGCACAGGTACCATATGGTACTGAATAATGCAATTCCTTAGGTAAATCTTTCAAAGGTTTTACCTTTTTAAAATAATCTTCAGAAGAAATTTCGTAAAACCTAATGAAGGGGATGAGATTATGAATGTATCTTTCCAATTCGACGAAATCCTTTTGAGTCCATTCATCAACATTATCATTAGTTTCCTTGAAATTTGTTTGACACCCCATTTAACTAAATTTTCCCAAATCTCAATCTCAATCAAATTAAGAGCATCCCGCTAAGAATAATTTCTAATAGAGGAGCGGGTAATTATCAGAGAGGAGGATGAGTTCCGGTTCATAACTGATTGCGTCTATATACAAATTTCCTATAAATCTTTAAAAGGTGTACTTGTTAAATAAATACTCTGAAGGATTTCCACGGGATACTTCCTTAAATATTCAGAATGGGTTTCTATAAGATATTTTTCAATGAATTTAGTTTGATAGTTTAAAAAAAAAATTGTTGAGATGAACAAATAATTTAATTTTTAGATTTCCTCCTCATTGGTCAGGTCAATATTTCCGGTATAGATATACAGTAACTATTCAATAAAGGGATTAATACCAGTTCGCGTTCTAAAGAGTTTTCGAACAATCAAAGTATAAAGGTAACTTACGTATAATGGATTACACTAATGCCTGGAAACCTAATGATAGATATCCTACCTTTCTCAACTTTATAAGATGAAAATAACGATTGAAAATATGATGACCTACTATAAGGACAACAGAGTGACGCATGAAATTCTTTGTGGTCTGTACCATTTCCTACATCGATTATGACATTATACTCAAACTCTGACTAACAACGAACAGAAATTGTTTGATAAATCTTCATAAAATGAAGTACACATGTAATTTTAATATTTTGTTAACACAAAATGAAAAAAAAAAATTGTCGTTTTGACGAAAAAGCTAACTATTCTAACTATGAAAACGCATTTCCAAATAAAGCAAATGATCGGCTGCCCTTAAAAAATGAAGCACAAAAGTAATTGTTATTGAAATTGGAATTTCAGACGAAAAAATTATAACGAAAAGAAATATAATCCGGCCGTATTACAAATTTTTAAAAAGAACTAATCCGGTCGTATTAGAATCACAACAAAAGAACTTATTTTTACATTTCTAAATTTTTGTCGTATAAAAAATTATTAGAATCATATGTAAAAAGAAAATATTTTTTTTTTTTTTTTATAAATTTTAATTAACCAGTCTGTTCAGCAAAAATTGAAAAAATTTTAATTACTAAGAACAAAAAAAGAAAAAGATGATTTTATACTCGCAAATAGTTTAGATGATTATATCTTTATTTCTTCTTTATTTTGTTGCTGAACGAAGAATGATAGTCTATTCATTAGAAACGAAAACTTTATAAATATAAGAACTTTCCACCGTTAACCTTCTAACAAAAAAAAAAAAAATAAAATCAAATCAACTTTCATAAATATAAGAACTATAAATATGTAATTTTATTTAATATTTTATTTTTATTTTTGAACTTATAATTATTTTATTTATTAATATATTATTTATTTATAGGGGTATTAATTACTGAAATAATCAACTTCACGAAAAGTCTTTATTATCATATAAGATTGAATTTTATAAATTAAAATAATGATATTATATTAGTTTAATAATTGATAAAATAACAGATCGTTGTGACTAGCATGCTATTAATCTTCTATTTAATTTTGATAATCAAACTAAATTAGCTAGAACTAAGTTTTACCAATATTAATGCTTTATCCATTTACAATTTGTTATAAATAATATTTATTTTTACTAATATTCCTTATTAAAATATTATTTTTTTATATTTAATAATGTTTTGTATATGAAATTAACATATTCTTACTTAACTTCTTTTTTATCAAATTTAAAACATCATTGTTGTTTAGCACATATTCTTAATTTAATTGGTGAATTTTTATAAATTTGAATTAGTTGATAAACTAATTATAAATGTTAAAATAATATTTACTTATAATTTACAAAAAAAAATTTAATGAAAGAAGCATTTATTACAAAGTGATGTTGAGTCACCTACTTTAGTATCATTACCTGTAAAGATATGATGAAATTTATAGTTTTTATTTTATATTAGATCAAACCTTATAGTCTCACTTAATTACTTTTATTACTGCAGAAAATTTTATTAATCATATTTCAAAATTTACTCAAGTTCTTTATAAATTTTGTCAAAATAAAATTTATGTTTTATGTATTAAAATATTATCTATTTTACATATAATTGTAATCAGTAAGCAAATTTATATTAATGAATTTATTAATTTTATAATAATTATGTTAATAATTTTATTTTTTATTTAGATTGATTAATAATTTGAAATTCTTTAAAATAAAGTTATAGCTCTATTTGTTTATTTTCAGATAATGACTCTTTAAGCTTTTCTTTCATCAGAAATATGAAATCCTTCAATTTTAAATAAGATATTTCAAATTTTAAATAAAACAAATCAGGATTTTAGGCAATTTATTTTATTATTTTCTAAAGCTTTTATATTAGCATATGAAAAATATGAAAAATACATGTGGGAATTAAGCTATTAAAATTACATTACGGGATAAGAAATTTGATTTGAGTAAATGATGATTAATTATAAAATATATAAATTTTATTATTAAATTATTTTACAAGATTAATTTTTGTAATACTTAAATTCAATTTTGTAATACTTAAGATTTTGCTATTAAAAAACACTTTATAGGATATTGTTATACTAATTATTAGAAAATTCAATTTTAAAAGAAATTAAAAAATTATTTTTTATATTTATTATTTATTTTTAAAAAAAAATATTTACTTAGATTTTTTAACTGATATTATACAAATAAATAAGAGATTTTAATAGCCTAATTGTTTGCTTTATTAATAAGATAATCAACTATAAAAATTTAACCAAATACAGTTCATATGTCATATAATAATATTAATCAAAAATCTTAATTTTGGTTAGGTAGAGTCCTGTAAAATAATTTTAATAGTTTAACCTCTATATTTTATCATTCAACTTTACATTATTTAAAATAATATAATATTTTAATCTAAGATTTATTAAATCTAATATAGCTAATTATAATATGAAAACTTTTGAAATTATTAAAAAATTTTATTTTCTTATATATGTTTTAATACAAGAATAGATTATTTATTGTGAATTTAATGAATCTATTAAAAAGTTTAAAGATTTAAATATATATTGACAAGGAGGTAAAGTACATGTATTATCAGAACTTAGTTTATTAGCTTTAATATATATATAGTTATCAGTATCTAGAGTTTTAAACGAGTTGAGTTAATTTACAAGTCAAATAAGCTGAGTCAAGTTTAAATCAAGTCGAGTTTATATTTTTTTGATTTGATGATTTATGAGTCATGCTAAATTAAAGTTAAGTTAAATATTTAACTCAATTTGATTTAAACTCGAATTAACTCGAAATATAATTATTTTTAATTTATTTTTTTACCTTTTTCCCCCTCTCTCCCTTTTCCCCTTCCTGATCTTTTCTTATTATTTTTTTAATTTAATTTTTAATTTTATCTTTTTGTTTTTTAATTATTTTTTTTTAATTTTTTATTATTTCCTTTTCCTTTTTTTTTATTTTTTTTAAATTTTTTTTTCAATTTAAGCTTTTATTTTTTAATTTTTTTTTTATTATTTTTTTTTCTTTTTTTTCCTTTCTCTTTTCCTTCCTCCCCCTGATCTTTTCTTTTCTTTTATTTTTTTTTAAATTTTTTTGATTTAACTTTTGTTTTTTATTTATTTTTATTTTTCCTCTCCTTTCTCTCGATCTTTTATTTTGTTTTTAATTTTTTTTTATTTTTTTTCCCCCTCCTCCCCTTTAATCTTTTATTTTCTTTTATTTTCTTTTATTTTTTTTAAATTTTTTTTCAATTTAGCTTGTTTTTTAATTTTTTTTTTATTATTTTTTTATTTTTATTATTTATTTATTTTTTCCCCTTCTCTCTCCTTAAACTTTTTTTTTAAAAGCAGTTTTTTCATTTTCATGAATAAGGGTAAGTATAAATTTTTTTTATATTAAATGTTTATAAATTGATTTAAAATTGACTCAAAACTTGATTGAACTTAACTTGACTTGAATAAATTCAAGTCAAAATCAACTTAAGTTAAAATCAAGTCAAGTTAAATTGAATTAAATTTAAAATTTATATAACTTGAATCAAATTAAGTTAAAAGATTTTATAAAATAAATTTGACTCAACTCAATTCAAAAAAATGAGTCAAATAGAGTTGATCTTTAAACTCAACTCAACTTGACTCATTTGAAATACTACCAGTATCTGATATAAATATTAAATGTAATTTTTCTAATTATAAAAGTATTTTATCAGATAGAAGAGTGACACTTAAAGAAGAAAATATTCAAATACTTAATCTTCTTTATTTTAATCTTAGTAATAGTATTGATATATATAGTTTAGTTAGTGATGAATTATATAAAATGTAGTATTTAGTTATATAGATAAATAAAATTGTATGCAAAGTTCTATTTTACTATTACGATATATTGAAATTTATATACTTCTAAGAAATTTTTGGTTAAAATTATATTAATTCTAGCCAAAATTATGATCATGATTTTTACAATTTTTATGATTTTTACCCTAAGATTTTAGGTTATCATGCTAACAAATTTGAACATCCTAGCGTAAGGTGTAAGATATGTTCAGGGATGGTGATTTTCTGTATTTCATAAAATTTCGCAAGAAATCACAGAATATGGTGATAATTTTTAAAATTTTGGTCTGATTTATCATCATAATGCTGGCTAATATTAAGTTTGGTCAGAATTTGCAAATTATAATATTAGCTGATCTTGCATAATTCTGATCAAATCACAGAATTTCACAGAATTAACTTTTATTACATGCAGAATTCATTCTTAATCACCGCAAAAAATTATTATCCCTGAATATGTCAAATTTTCTAGTGTAACTACTAAAAAATTACTGACATGTGATCAATTTTGTCGATCATACCTAAATATAATTAACTAATTTTAACAAAAATTGATTTTTTAAAATAAAATTTAACACAAACTTTTTTCAGCATTTAAAATTATAATACCTATAAGAATTATTACATACTTCACAATTTTACTTAGAGATAAAAAAAAGGTTTTAAATGCATTTTTTAACTTTTATATTATATTTTATAAAGATAACTCTACTGAAAGAACAGTATTCATAATTACTAATTTCTTATTAAGTAAACTTGTAAAGAAGGCAAAATTATATATAAGATTCAATTTTAGAATTCATATAATACTTTTTTTAGGTTTTATTAAAAAATAAAATAAAGAAAAAATTTTTGTTAAACTTGATAGTCTATTTTTAGAAATGATTCGCAGAAATTGATCACGTGCTAGTGATTTTTTAGTAGTTACTTTAGAAAAATCAGAAAAGCGTCTTTAATCTAGAAAGGAAGTATAGATTCTTATCGTCTAACCCATGTATAAATAAATATTTTTAAGTATATATCATATGACATATACAGTTGCAGTTTGAATAAAGGTTTAAACTTCTTCCTTAGGTTAAGAATGTCTAAATTAGACATGTCTATTCTTTTACGTGATATACCAAATAAGTATTATATTACAATTAACTATTTAAACGTTTTAAACACTTTAATGATTTCCATTTTTAGGGAAGACTGTCTCATATAAGGGAATACTATTACACAATTTATTAATTTTTTTTATATAATTTACAATGCATTTTTATGAGACTAAAGTTACCAATCTATGTAATAAAATATAAACAGATCAATTATGATAACTTGAAGTTCTCATACTATACTATTACATATTTTTTTAATTCTCATTAATTCTACACTTTTACATTGCTATCTACTCTAAAAATATGTTTAGGACAAAACAATACACAGAATGCCAAACTACTAGCTTGATTAAATTTTGTTCATTAAAGAGAGAAAAATGAAAAAAAGCTGAAAACAATGATTTAGTAAAGGTAACATGAAAAGAAGGTGTTCTTTTATATAATGTTTATTATATATGTTTTGTATAAAATTCTTAAAAAAAGATCCTAAAAGAGTAAAAATTACGAAAAAAGAAGTTATAGATAAAAATACTATAGACACGAAAGGTATAAAGGTTAATCTTATTAGAGCTATTAAGGCATGGTAAAAATCCTTTATGAGAGAGAATATGTAAAAGAAGAAGATTCTATATATGTATTTGATAAAATGTGAAGATTATTTCAAGAAGTTAACCTAAGCTTAAAGGTTTTCTTTGATTAACTATATTCAGCAGCTTGACTATTTGAATATAACAAGCAAATAATAGATTATATAAAAAATTAATTATGTTAATTTATTACCTTCTTGCTTTATTAAACAACATGAAAATTAATTGCTTTAAGTTTGATTTTACATATTATTTAGATTCAGTAGACACAAGTAATGAGAGCTTGAATATACTAGCAAATATTAGCATAACTATAACAGCAAGAGATATAGATCACAAGAAGAAAAGATAACAGATGCGTAAAGAGAATATGTAAAGAATACTCTTATAAAATATTCGGAAAATGTATTTATGTTAAATATCGATGATTATCATAACATTCATATTCAAAGACAACCTAATATTTTAGATACATTTTGGATAGCATACATAGCAACTATTATAGCAATTCCATATTTCACACTGATGATACTATAAAATAGAATAATTAATCTAAAGATAGCTGATAATGAATTGATTAAAAGACATCTTGATGAACAATTTATCATAAATCTTAGAATTTCTTATAGTCGTATATAAAATTACATAAAAAAAGAAAGCTTTAATAATAAGCTTATAAATAGGTTAACATTATACAGCTATAATGATAGATTAGAAAAGAAAAAGAGTGAGTGGCATATACAGAATGCCATTCTTATTGATTTTATTAAAAGTAATTTAAAAGGCGTAGAAGAATATATAATAACTCTTTAAATTGTATACAATTAAGAAGCAATGCAAGATTATCTTACTAATCACATAATTTCTATTGTTGCAGATTAGCCTGGTTAGCTTTATATTTATAAAGCTATTACTCAATAGCTCCTTATCAATAATGAAGTTATTCCCTTATTTATTTCTTTATTTCTACCTATTATAGGTCCTTTTCACATGTCTTTAAATGCTCGTGAACTTGTTTTTAAAAAATTCATTTTTTTAATGACATTTATAAAGATATATTTAAAGTATGTAAGAATATTAGTAAGAAACTACGACCATAGAAAATTGATTTAATTCTCCATATTATATGCATAGCATGACTTGAATAGCTAATGCTGTTTATTCAAAGTTCAGTTATACATGTTGTTACGTTGGGTTTCGTAGCTTCAAATAAAATCTTAAAGGGTAAATAAAACTAAGACAATTACTCAAGGAATCACGGGTGAGGATTCACAATAACATCGAAGAATTATTCTCAATAATAAACACGTGATGATAAACTCAAAATAAATACAAAGATAACTCAAAGATATTTCAG
>CAJVPP010003723.1:0-10953 GCA_910592005.1 Funneliformis mosseae | reverse complement strand
TATAACAAAAGGAAATAGGTATATTATTGTAGCAACCAAATATTTGATAAAATGGGTTGAAGTTAGTGCTATATCAGATTACACTGCCTGAACTACTGCACAGTTTATTTATAATGAAATCATATATCGATACAGAATGCTAAAAGAAATATTAACTGACTAAGCCACGTCATTTCAGAACAAATTAGTCACAGCTCTGTTACATGTAGTATGAATTAAACATAAATTATCTTCATTATATCACCCTCAGACCAATGGCCTTACTGAATGCTTTAATAGAAATCTATATACAATCTTAGCCAAGTATGCTGAGCAACATCATAGAGAATGTGATACTTATTTGATATTAGCATTATTCGCATACCAAACTGCTTAGTAAGAAATAACTAAATTTGAGCTATTTGAATTGTTATATGGATAAAAAGCAGTTCTACCTATAGATTTAATATTATAGTGACCTTCACCTATCACAAACTTATCGAATGCCATAGAAAAATATCAGTAGATAATCTTATCACAATTGCCACAATAACGATTAAATACACAACAAAATATTATACAATGACAATAAAAGCAATAAGAATATTATAATAAGGATTAACCTGGAATTTTTTATCAAATTGGAGATAAAGTTTTATTATTTAATGTCACACAATCGCACATTCATAGAGACAAATTTAAGGATTAATTTAATAGACCTTTCTACATTCATGACATTGTGAGATCTGGAACTTATAAACTTTATACTATAGATAGATGAGTTAGAAAGAACCCTATATATGCAGATCTTTTAAAGCTATATCTAAAATGAACTGAATGGGAACCTCAAATTATTATTGAATAATAATCAGCATTAAAATATTATAAAAGAAACCTATATTGTTATCATTCAAATGAATAAAATTATAATAAAACTTACAAATTTTGAAGTAGTTTTAAAAGAACTTCAAATTCCTATAATTGTTCTTGAAGAAGAAATTTAACCAATAGAACCTCTATATCAAACTGACGTATCCTTAGCTCAAAAAGTGCAGTTCACTTATCAAACCCTACTTCATTCTACCTATATAAGAAACCATATTTTATCTTTTGTTAATGTTTTTTATTTAGGACAACTTATTGATAATATGACTATTTCACTGGCTCAATGAATAATACAAATGACAATGATAACTAAACATTATTACTGAACTGTTATTTAAATTTATCATCTCTTTGAAAATATAGGAGTCCAACAAATCTTTAATACTTGATGTTTGATCTTAGCCATAATTTGACGATTAAAGTTCAGTAAATATTAAGCTTTCATACTAAAAATTTTTGATATTTCTGCAGGAGCAGAAATCTTAAGTGAAAAGTAATGTAAACGGGTAAATATGATGCAGCTTATGTGATGCAGAAGATCGACTAATTTGACATAAGTGATATATATGATATGTCAGACATATGTGGCATAACTAACATATTAGATATAGTTGATATATTAGATACAGTTGATATATTAAACATAGTTGATATAGTAGATATGTTAGTTATATCTTTCTATATAATTTATTTTATATAAATAGATAGCTTTTTGGTTCATGTAAAAAGACAGACAGATAGAGATTCAACAAGTTAGTTTTAGTAGTTTAGAGGTAACTGGCCTATCGCATTACATTTTAATTTTAGTAATTTGTTTCTTTTCTTTTCTTATTCTATTTTCTTATTTCCTTTTATTTCTTTTTTTTACTTTATTATTTTACTCGTAAATAAATATCTTATTTTACAATTATAAATCATTGACAATCTGTTAAAATACTACTTATATTAAAAAGAATAAACCACTTGAATATCCTGTCTAACAATTATAGTTCTTAAGAATTACATATTAACAATAGTATTTTATTATTAGTTTACTTTAAATTTTAATATAGAATTATATATTTTATTAATTATTAATAAAAACTATAAAATTTAATAATAAATAATTTAATATTATTTAACTATTAAGTAATTTGATATTATTTAACAATAAAGTAATTTAATGTTATTTAATTATATAATAATATAATGCTATTAAACTAGTTAAATATTTTGATTATTTAGTTACTATTTATTCTTATTGTTAATACTCAATGTTTCTGATTATTATTGATACTTTATATTGATGTTTATCCTCTTGAAAATTTTTTCAATATACTAACACAAATTCTAAAGTATCCTTTTAAGTTGAATTAGTTAATTGTAGATGATGTGCATATATTTATATTTGTATAATAATGCATAGATTAGTTTTAATAAATAAAAACATAAAATAATTCTAATTTTACTTTTTAAAAATTACGCCATTCAAAATGAGAAAAAATTACGAATTAAATAACTTTGAACACAGATAATTATAAGTTAACAGGAAATACTTATAAGATAATTACATATATTTTAAAGTTTCTAAAAAGCACTTATTATTATAGATGTAATTACGTGATATACTAATTCTAATAATAGATCAAATACTAAAAGATTCAGAAAATTAAATTTTATGAATAAAGATGATAATCTTATACTTAGGCAAATTATAATTAGACATTTCTTAAATTTTGACCATTTTATTTATTTTAAAAATTTATACTTAAAAATTAAAAATAATAATTTTTTTTATTTTTTTTTTAGCTGACTGGATATTTTTCTGAGAGTAGTGTAAATCTAAACTTATGTTCATACCTTAGTATATTTATAATTATCTGATGATATCTTTTAGAACTTTTTTAAAAAAACTATATTTTTTAAAATTCATGTTAGCTTCTGTATTATATTTCATATTCAACTACAATTTTTCTTATATTTATGATAAACAAATATTGTTTAAATTATTAAATCTTTTAAAGATGATCAATAATATATTTTTATTTGTTTTACTTCAAAATTAAAAAATCTTTAGCTCTAAATACTAGAATGGTTACCTTTATTCTTACTTACTGACTAACCTTAAATAATACTAAATTCTTTAAAAACTGATAATTATCCTTCTTATTTGTTATAAAAAAAGAAGGTTTTAACTTTCACTAATGTTTAGATAATAACTTTACTTTTAAATAAATTAATAATGGCTTACTATCCATTTTTTTTATTCTCTTATCCAATATATATCGATAAAGTATCCCTAAGTTTTAGCTTCTTTCTATTATATACATTAATTAACTTTTAATTATAGATGAACTTAGTTTATTCATAACATTCAATCTTAATATGATTTATAATGTAATATTATATAATATTATATAATTTACTTATTTAAAGGCGCTATTTATATCTATTTCTATATCTAGATTAATGAATTAAAGTTATTCTTATTACGCATCAATCATCAAATTACCTTTATAACTCATAAACTTTATTATTTTCTTTACTAATTCATCCTTTATTATTATTTGATCCAATCAGTATATGATTTATATTTTGAGAAAAGTCATTAAATTAAAAGATTCTATCATTTATATATAGTATTTTTTAACTCAACAATCAGATTATTTTTGATCAACAATTTCTCCTTGTACTAGATATAATTTATTTGATCTATCAGTATTTGTTTTATATAAATAATACAATAGATACCAATTTTATGCTATTCAATTGCCAGTTAAATATTATTTGATAATTAAAGTTTTTAGTAAATCTTGAAAAGGATTATGATATAGCTTTTTATATATTATGCTTTTAAAAGTGATCTTATTAATATTGTCCTCACTATATTGATATTTAACTAAATTTTTACTTAACTTAACTATTCATCTGTTTAATAATTTATCTATTTCTAGATTAAACAATTTGAAAATAAAATTTTTTCATACAATTTTTTCAATTTTATACAGATAGTTTTTTTAATTCTTCTAACTGTCAGATGAGAATTATTTGGTTATAAACTGACTAAAATTGACCCTTACTCTCATTCAATACAACTTTTATTTTTCACTTTTTCTCTTCTACTGCAGCTAAATTATTGCTATTTTTACTGCTATTTATACTTTATTACCCAATGCTTATATTAAAGTTTGTACAAATTTACAAACTGCAATTATCACTTATTATAATGTTACCTATTTATGTGAAGTATCTTTCTCTCTTAATTCTACTTTTAAAATTTCTTACTTTTATATTTGAATGATGATATTATATATCATTACTAATAACAATCTTAAGATAATATCAAAGTTAAAATTCATAATAATAATTAATTCAATAATAAAAATAAATCTTTTAGCAAAATATTAATCTAATAACTACTTATACATTAATCCCAATCATCTTAAATCTAAATATTTTCTCTGTTACAATTGCTTACCTATTATTATTTTTCCTTAATTATATATTAAATATAAATAACAAACTTTTTGCATTAATGCTCTTCTAGCTCTACCATAATTATCTTCCTATCTTAACAAATATATTGAATAGCAAATCCTCTTTTATATATTAAATGACTTTATAAATACTCAAGTAACTTCTTTTGATACTTATAAGAGAAACTCAAATTAGTTTTACAACTTCTTCTGACTTTAAAAATCATGAACGCTTATTATTCTCACATTTATACTTCACCTAAATATTGAAAATTTTACACATTTATAGCTTTGCTTATACAATTTACTATTTTTATCAGATATTATTTAATATTATAGGTGAACCTTTATATTATGCCTCAAAAATCTTAAATCAATTCAATAATAATATTCTCTATGATCTCATATATCAATTAAAAATTTAGTCTACTACTCTCTATAATAACTATGTATATTTTACTGACTTTTTAAAAGGAATTATTTTTTCCTCTTTTTTTAATATAATTAATTTTATAACTTTAAACAAATTACACTTATTAGGTCTTCTATCTTCTTTTTTCAATGATATCTTCTAATTAATACATAATATATAAAGCAAATGATATGAATCATTACAATTATAGAAAATCACTAATAAATATTACAGATAATTTTATTGTAAGCTAAGTTTCTGAAAGATTCTCATATACTCCATAATTTTTATTTATCAATTCTCCCTTTTTATAGCTACTATTACTTATGATATTCACAAATTTTTAGTTTATTAGTAATCAAGCCTTTCTTTTTAAATGTTTGATATCTGTATTTTAGTTTAGTTAGTTTTCTTTTTTTTCTACTATATAGATTAGTTTGGTAAAGTGCAAAATTAGTATTAATAAAGTAGTTTAATTTAAATTAATTGATAGATATTTTTGTATTTCTATTTAATTTTAATTTACTTATAATTTTAATATAAATAAAAATCATATAAAACTGTTATACTTTTTTAAAATAAAAATCTTTTTATTTTTTAATAAAAAAAACTATTTTATTTTAATATAATCTTTAAAAAAATAATTTATTTTTTAAATTTAAATGCTTGAACTTGTAAGAACTCTTATTAAATGTAATTTTTTTTTATTTTTATAGATTTTAATTTTTATATATATTTAATATCTTTTTTTATAAATATTAATATAGAGATTTTATGATAAAAATTAAATACTTTGTTAATATCAATTACCTTTCATCTCTAAATGAAAGTTTTTTTAGCAGGTTTTATACTATTTACATCTAATTTTTATATTAATTGGATTAATATTCATATAGAAATAATTTTTTTTGTAACTTTACTAAATAAGTTACACTTTTTTAATATTACAAGGAAATTTTAAGCACATTGGTCAAAATTAGTCATTTTTATTTCTAAGTAAAAGTTGTTTAACAGTTTAATACTATTTGCATAAAAAATTTTATCAAGATTAAATTAATATTTATATAGTAATATGTATTTTTGTAATTTTATTAATACTGTAGTATTTTTTTTAACTTTACAGAATAATTTGAGCATTTGATTAAAGTTAATTACCTTTTATTTCTAAATGAAAGTTATTTAGCAGGTTCAATACTATTTACATCTAATTTATTTAAGATTAGTTTAATATTTATATAGAAATAATTTTTTTTATAACTTTACTAGTCAAATATTTTAACTTTACAAATAATTTTAATTATTTTGATTAAAGTAAATTACTTACTATATATTAAGTAAAAATATTCTATATTTTTGAAACTACTTATATATAAATTTTTATCTCAATTAGTTTAATATTTGTTATATAATAACTTTTTATTACTATATTAATTCTCAAATTTTTTTTATTGTTTTAAATATTTATTTGTAATTTATTAAATACTGTATCAATATAAATATATATTGTAAAATTACCATATTTTATAAAAAAAAGTATTAAATAAAAGTATTTAAAAGTTATTGTTTTATTTTATTATAATTAAGATTATATAAAATAATAATTTATATAGCACTACTAATAATGGTTAGAATTTTTATTTGTGGAAATTTATAGAATTTTTAATGTCAGATATTAATTATGCTTATTATTATTGTAAAATAGTTTATATAAAACTTAAATTAATAAATTTTTGATTACCTTATTTATATATATATTTTTAGTGTTCTTTTTTTACTATGTATCAGATAAAAATATTATAATATTACATATTTATTAATAAAATTTAATAAATATATTTTTAATAAATTAATAAAATAATTTGAAATAAAAAATTAATTTATATATTTATTAATATTATTATATATAAAAATTAGTTTGTGATTTATTAAAATAAAAATAAAATTTTAATTCTAAATAAATAAAACTTATTTTTATTTATTTATATTTTTTAAAAACTTTCTTTATTTTATTTAACAAATATATTTATAAATTAATAATTTATATATTCAATAAAAATTTATTTAATTTTATTTTTAAATATAAAGAAAATATTATTAGTTTTTAATAAAATAAAAATTACATTAATAAAATTTTATTTTAATATATTAATATATTAAAGTTTACAAAATATTTTTAAGTAATATAATAAATTGTTTTATAAATAAATATTAAGAAAATTTAATTAAATATAATTTATTTATAATAAAATAATAGAATTTACTTTAAATTAAATTAATAAATCTAAATATAAAATTATATAAAATAATAAAATTAAAAAAATTAAATTAAATATAAATAAATATGATTTAAAAATATAAATAAAAAATTAATTAAAATTAATTTATTTATTTTATATATTAATATTAAATAATTCTATTATAATAAATTAATATGTAATTATACAATATATTAATCTAAAAAATAATTAAAAATTTATTATATATATTAAATAATTTATTATAATAAAGAACTAATAACTAAATTCTATTTTATTATAAAATAAATAGTCTATATAATTTTATTTAAATTTTTGTTTATAATTAAAAGATTTAATCTTTTATTTAATAATATAAAAAATAAATAAAAATTAATTTTATAGTTAAAGTATTAATGTTAATTAAATTAAGTAAGAAATAAAAAAAAATTGTTTATATTTGTTACTATATAAATTAAAATTATTATTTTATTTTATTATTATTTTTATTAAATATATTTATTAGTTAAAGGATTATAACTATATTATATATTATTAATAATATAAATAATATAAGAAAATAAAGAAATATATAACATAAATATTATAAAAATATAAATGATATATTTGATTATAAAATATTTTTATAATTATTTTTATTTTTACTATTTAAATTATCTAAATTATTTTATATAATATTATATTATAATTTTAATTTTAATATAGTTTTAAATAAATGATTATGATTTTAATTATATTTTTAAAAAGTGAATATTATATAACAAAATATTTTAGAATAAAAAGGTTATTATATTCAGTAAGAATTATATTTCAATTTGTTATAATATAAATATTAGAAAGAAATATATTATTATTAATTTAAAATAAATATATAAAGAATTATTTAATTATGAAATTATGATTTTTGTTAGTTTATTTTAAAATAAGTAATTTATAAATTATTTATTAATTTTATAATATATTTATTATAATATATATTATTATTTTTCTTTAATTACATTTTTTAATATGCGATAGCTTTGCATAATCTTTATTAAGAGTAAAGTAAAATTTTATAAAATTACAAATTACAAAAAAAAGAGTACAAAAATTTCTATCTACTAATAAAAACTAAATTAAAATTAATCTTACACCATTCTAGATTAATCTACCTAAATTAAATTAGAATAAGTTTAACTATCTAGTATAAGAGGTGTGGTTACTACTGATTCAAAAATTTAATCAGTTCATACCAAATCTAAAGAAGAAAAGGAAATAAGATAGAATAGTTAATGAATATGAGTTTGATGAGAGAAAGCCAGTATTGATGAAGTAAGATTTTCAATCATTAAATTAAATATTATTAAGGATTTTAAATTATTTGATAATAATACATTGATTAAGCTAAAGGTTTTTTATTTTAAAAAATGCATAATGATAAGTGAAAAAAAGAAGTTTATTTGTTAATTAAAGGTTGTTGATAAGGCAGTGAGTTTTATTAAATAAGGAGGAGAATACAATTCCTTTGATCAAATCAATAAAATTGAAGGAGTTAATTTGATCATTTAAAAACTAAATGTCTATATTAAGGAGATTAAAAAAATCATGAATGTCAGAAGTTAACATAGTTAATTACTGAATGAAAAATTGTTTGATAGAAAATATAATATCACCAATTTAGTATTCAGTACTATTATAAGTCTAAATGTGATCAAAAGTTTTATAAGAAGATGAACATCTAAGACAATTTTATGATTGATTATAGAGATCTGAATATCTTATTTTGAGAATCTTTAGTATAAAAAGCAGTTCAAACATGAATTTAATTTAAAACTTTTGAATAGATGAGGCTTTAAAGGAGGTATATGAGTTATTTTTATATAATTGAAAATAAATATTATATACAACTAATCAATATCTATTGTAATATATTTATAAAATTAAGGTAGTACTTAAATATTATAAATCAATCGATCAGAAAAGGTCTTTCATAAAGAATTGTAATAAAGTAAGTACAATATTCTTATAAAAATATAGATTGTATTAGTATTCTAGAGAGATATTATTCAATATAAAATAGGGGCCATTAGCCTTTGCTAATGCGTTAATTGTATTATTATAATAATTATTCAAGTAAGCTTTGACTTTGTGAAATTCAATATAAATGAATTTTTCTTTAATTAACTTTATGATAAGAAACTAAATCAGATAAAAAGAGATTTTAAAAATAGGGTTAAAGGTTAGAGAGAAAGAATAGAAGTAGTTTATTTTTCAAATGATGAAATAACATTTTTAAGTCTATAAAGATATCAATAAAGGTATTTTTAGGGGTTCTTTAATTACTTTTACAATGTATTCTTTTACATAAATATTCTTATTCTTTTATTAATTTAAAATAAAATATTTATTTTAATATAATATCATTATTAAGAAATCATTAATAATATATAACACTTTAATTAAATATTAAATAAATCTGTCTTTATTTTTTTTAACATAGATTTAAAATAATAAAAAAATCACATTATGTATATCTAATAATTTAATAATTAATTAAAAAATAAAAATAAAATAATTACTATTATTTAAAGTTATTAAATCTGAAAGCAAAGAAAAAAATTAAAAATTAAAAATTAAAATTAAAATTAAAACTTAAAAAATATATATTGCATATTTTTAAATCATAAAGAAATTTAATTATTATAAATAAATCTAATTATAAAGTAATAAATAAAGAAAAAAAATATTTAAAAATTAAAATAATAAAATATATTTAATAATCTAATTATTAATAAATTAAAATATAAAAATACATTTAATAATTTAATTATTGATATAAAATAATTTTTAAAAAATTTGATTAATTTGCAAAAATAAAAAATAAAATAGTAAAACTAAAATATAACTTTTGTATTTCTAAAAAATCAAACCTAAAAGATTAAAAAAACGAAATTTATTTTAATATATTATAATTATCTGATAAAAAAATTTATTCTCTTAGCAAATTATTTTTGTATATGACTGGTTGCATTTAAATAAAATAAATAAAATTGATTAAAATTGATTAGAATTAGAATTAATTAGAATTGATTAGAATCAAAACTTAAAACTGATTCAATTTCACATCTTACACATTTTCATTTTTATTAAGTATTTTAGAAACTTGGAATTTTTTGTTAGCAAAACTCCTATTTATCACAGTTATTTGTCACCAATAGTCACGGGTTAATTCTGGCCGGAAACTTTAATGCCGGCCATTTCGAGCAGATCATGGGTATTAAAGACTTTGTCATACATGACTTAATTGAGGGCAGCATTAAAATTTGGCCAGAATTTAGCTTATCTTTTAAGTAATATTGCTAGTATTAGTCCATCATATGATATTACTAAACTTATAAGGAATTAGACTTATGTTTACTTCTTACGCAATGTGTAAGTTTATTGATCATCAATTATCATTGTTAACAAATTTTTTTTTTTTGTGATAAACTTTCAAACAGGAATTTTAACAATCGCGATCAGCATTATGAGCTCTCTGAAAGGTTTTTTTACCTCAGAAAAATAGTCGTTTATCTGCTAATGATACTTTTAGAGAAGGGCCTTTTATTTTTTAGATGTCACCTTACAGGAGGTTCATCAAACAGGTTTTTCTTTCGCAATCTTAAACCATTATAGGATAATTAAAAATTTCATGGAATATGCAATAAAGAAAAATGGCTTTTTTTTTTATTTCTATACAAAGTATAATTCAAATCAAAAGGTAAGAACATACCAAAGAGGCGAAATTCCGTACAACAATGATTTCATTGAAATGGTGATTAAACGTTAAATAAATGCATGCTTACAAAGAAAATATGTAAGTTAAATGTTTACATCTCCTTGAAATAATAATGATAATGATAAAACAAAGATTTATGCATACAAACGTGAATGTTGTTTCAACTCTCAGGTGAATGATAGAAATCAAACTTTATAATATGATAACAGT
>CAJVPP010003722.1:0-10963 GCA_910592005.1 Funneliformis mosseae | reverse complement strand
AAATGTATTGACACAGTTATATTTCTAAATTAGAAAAATAATAGTCTAAACCAGGTTTTAAATCAGGTGTTAAATCAGATTTTAACTAAATAGTTTAAACTGAATCTCAAGTAGTTCGAGACCTGTTTCTACTAGTTTGGAGCATAAATCGAACTGTTTGAGTAACTTAACATCATTAATTACATTATTCATGAATCATCATAAAAAAAGGTTTATGAGTTACTTGACAGGTGAAAAATCATTGTCTTTTGTCAATAGAAATACATATTATGTAACAAAATTTGTAAAAATTAGATGAGAGCCTATGTTTTATATTTTTAATTTCTTCCCTGAGTCATTTCCAGAAAGTGAAGGTGGATCTATTCAGATAGCTCAGGGCAAAAATATGCGTTAACAGAATTGCAGAAAGGTCATACAGATAGTCAGGTGATTAGCAACACCGCGCAGGAGTTTTTCAATATAGCAAATTTTCTATTAGCTAAAAAATAATATTAGTCAGATTATTATTTAAATTCATTATATAAAATTTTATCAAAGTTGAACCCAGAAGTCTTTAAAATATACGCAAATATATGCTTTACTCTGTATTTGCAATTGATGCTTTTACGCTTCTTATATTTTTAAAATAAGAAAATATATATTGTAACTATAATTATATTAATTACTCTTTGAACTAAATCACCCATACTAATATAAATTTATTCCTGAATTAAACGATGCTTGCGTATATGTATATCTTCAAAGTGGATCAAGAATTCATAATCATTGTCGAAAGTATCATTACATTTAGGACAAGCAAATTCTCTACTCACTTTGAAATGCTGATGATGTCTAATCAATCAACCATAAATATACAAATGAAGTATTTATAACATAAAAATAAAGAAATAAAAAATAATAATACACCAGATTAATAAGCTCATCGATCTTTCAAATCTGTAATCTAAAATCTAACCTGGTAAGACATTTTTACCTCTCACATAGGATTACTATAGTTTTAACCCTTCCCATATATATAAATTCATTTATGTTGTAGATCGATTAACCACCCAAGTTGGACTGACGTGTTTTGTATTAATAATTCTTCTTTAAATCTCTTATCTACTTCCTTAAATTTTGAATTAGATACATCCTTTCCAATATCATTAACTTTAACAAGAAATATAGAGGTGAAGGAAACACCCTGAAAGGTTTAACACTATCGATAAATCAGCTGACGGTCTATATTTTTGGTTATAAAAGCAATATTTAGTGTCCTAATTGCTTATTTATTTGCAATAATAAAATTATATCTATCCTGTGATGTAGTGACTCTATTACCTTGTCGTGTTAGTACATTTTAGTTATGATATTGAGAAAAAATTACTGCAACTACTTTTCTCTAGAGTATAATATTTATGACATAGGTATTAGTTTTTCATTTTAGTTCAAGTTCAAAAAGGCTGATAGGCCGTCTGTCAACTTTTAGAGTATGGTTTTTTAGCTTGCTATTGATTTATTCAAATTTTTCAAGAATATAGGTACTTCAAAATCTAAATTATTAAGGTTTATTTTTTGATTATAAGCTTTAAATATTTTAGGCATGTTTAAGTGAAAATTTTGGGAATAAAAATTTTGGACAAATAGGTATTTAGTGATGTAAAATCAAATCAAATCAGCAAGAAAAAACTGATGCATTTGACAAAGGTGATTATAAGAAGAATTCTGATAATAGAAAAGAACTAAAGCAATGTAAATGATAAGCATTAGAAATGTTGTACAGTTTAGAATACTGATTGAACTCAAATGTATTTAGAAAATTAAGTAATCAAATCATTTTTTAGATGAATTCTTTATAGTAAATAAATTAATTATAATACATAATGAAAATTTTCTATACTAATATATATAATTATTTACTATAGACTTTATCATCTATTTTTTCGTCAATACTTTTTCATAATGAACAAAATAACGTTAGTAATTTCATACTGCATATTTTTCACATAATTATGTTGGTTGAAAAAATTAAAAGGTCTGAGTTGTGGTTGTTAATTTGATATATAGAATATTCAAAAAAAAAATGAATTAATATAAAGTTGTTGATTATAAAAGATCAAACCTTTTGGCTGCTTGAATAGCGAATTCCTTAATTTTTTGTATTCTTTTAAAATAACAATTTTTCAGTTTTTTATCGTATCATACTTTAAGAGAGGAAATTTCCATTATCTTAACATATAGGTTGATTGTTAGAAAAATCAGGTTTTGGGAATTTTTAACAAAATTGAAATTATTATTGCATTTTAATAGTAAATAATAATTTATAATACTTACTTCATTATTTTTTAAATTAAATTTACATCTTTTTCTTCAACTTTTTTTCTTTCTCAATATTGCTTAATTCCTTTTTTATTGACATCTGATTTCTTTTCTGATATCTATAATAAATACTTTTTTATTATAAAATTATTATTGTTATTTGAAAAGTTTTAGACAAAATTAACATTTGCATAAATATAAGTTTTCATTCATTTTATAATAAAATTAATTAGAAAATTTAAAAAAATGTTTTGCAATTAATAATGAAAAAAATTAAAAAACAATTGTTTTGTAATTAAGAATAAATAATATATAAGTAATAAATTACAATATATATATACAAAAAAAAATTATTCTTTTATTTTATTTTAAGTATATCTTTATAAAAATATTTATATTATATAGTAGATTAGAATACTACATTTATTTAGAAAGTCAGATTCTTCAATTATCTTTTTATCTAATTATTTAGTTATCTGTATAAATTAAATATATTATATAATTTATTTATAAATCATATACAATTAAAATTTAAAAATTTTTAATTATTATTTTCACTTAATAAAATAATTTTATAAGTTTAATTATATCAAATTAATATAATAATTTTATTTAATATAAGTTAGTTATATAAAAATAGTAAAATAATTTCATTTAAAATATTAATTTATATATTTAATTTTCAAAATTCAAAAAAATACAAAAAATTTATTAAAAAAAAATTTTTTTAATCTTTTCATCAAAAAAAAATTACACATTAAATAATAAAAAAATATTAATAAAATAACATAAAAATAAAAAAATTAAAATTAAAAAAATATATATTTTTTTTGAAATTAACTAAAGTTACTTGTCTAAACTCATTTTGGATTTGACAAAATATCTAAACTATAGTTTCACTAATTTTTTACTAAAGTTTAATATAGTTTCACATTTTTATAAGCTTTGATATAGTTTTACTTTTTTCAGAATTTGCAGATTTTTAATAAGATTTTAATATAATTTCTCTAAATTTTATCTTTTTTCATTTAGACAACTTGTAAAACCTCTAAGTTTTGTTTAGCAATCTTAATATTAATATTAGTATTAATTAGTTTTAATAGATAATATTAGCTTTTTTTGGTATTAGTATTTAGCATTAACTTTGACAGAACATATCAGCTTTTTTAGCATTGACATGACTTTAGTATTATATTGATATTAATACTAACATTATGATATTAGCTTTTTTAGCTTTAATATTAATATTGATATTTGTGCTACTATTAGCTTTAATAATACTAGTATTAATAATAGCGTTAGTATTGGTACTAGTGCTAGTGCTGATATTGGTATTGATACTAATATTAGCATTAATATTGATATTAGCATTAATATTAGCATTTGACATTAAATTTGATATTGACTTTAATAATTAGCATTAGCTTTTTTTGACTTAGTTTTAGTTTTAACAGTATATAATTTTTTTTAGTAGCTTAGCATTAGTTTTAATATTAGCTTTAGTAATAACATTAGCTTTTTTTTAGCATTAGCTTTGATTTTGATAATGACATTATTTTTTTTAGTGATAACATTAGCATTAGTTTTAGCTTTGATGTTAGCATTATTATTAGCTTTAGCTAAGATATAAAAAATTATTAATTTTTAATTTTTAAAAAAAATATATATTAAATATTTTTAAATTCTTATTTTTATGGTGATCTTTTACTGAATGATAGATAATTTTTATAATATAATTATTTATTAACTAATATTTAAAATAATAATTCTAATATCTTTATAAAATATTATATTAATTAATCTAATAACCTAACCTATTATAATAATAATAAGTATTAGATGAACTATAATAATTTTAAAAATAATTATAAATTATAATGATAATATAATTTATTAAAATATTATTTACCTAATTGATTAATTTGATTATATTACAGAGGGTAGATAAAAGTATCTACATACTTTTTTACTTAATATAAAACTTAAAATATTTTTGCAATAATAATAAAAGTCAATTAATTTTTTATTTAAAGCTGATTAATATCTACATTTTGTACTAAGTAACTAGTACTTAGTTGGATCACTATTTGTCACAATTACCACTTGAATTCATTATGATATACTATTAACTAAGTTTTTGATAGTATACTTTAAAATTTCCTGCCATACCTTTTTAAAATATCAGTTAAGATCAGCAAGATTAAATAGAGGTTTTTTATAAACTCAGATGCTTTTTTTGACTTCAGCCCAAAGATTCTCAATTGGATTAAGATCAGAACTTTAAGCTGATCAAGATAATGTACGAAGATTGTTTTTCACTTGAAAAATCATTGCAGTTAATTCTTTGGTTTTTACCATTTTTTTTAGATTTTCAGAGAAGAAAAATTTATTAAAAAAAAAACAAATTTGTTATTCTTTTATTTTTATAATATAAGTAAATACTTAAGTATCATGTAAACGCAATTTGTTATTGTGATCATATAACTTTACTAATATTAATTCACATTTATAGAGGTGTGCGAATACTTTTGTTCACCCTCTGTAATAGTAATAATTCTAATGATAATAATGGTAATGATAATAATGGTGGTTATAATAGTTATAATAGTTATAGTAGTTGTAATAATAGTATTACATTTACTACTATTGATGTTAATAATAATGATAAGAAGAAAGGTAAAGATAAAGGTTAAATATAATTATAAAGATTATAAATAAAATAATTATACAAAATATAATTGTGATAGTATTAAAGATTTCAATAATAGTAGTGATGATATATTTAGATAAACATTTAACATATTTTATATTTTATAATTAACTTTAATAATTTCATTATTTATATTAATTATTTTTTATTTCTTATCATAATTTTTATTTGAATTTGATATTTTAGTTTTTTTTAAATAAAAAAAAAAATTTTTTTAAATTTATTTCTTCTTTTGAATAAAATTTTAGAAAATTATAAAATATGTTTAAATTCTTTATTGAAGAAATCTAAAAATTAAATAAATACTTATATGAAATTAGAATAATATTATATTGATATAATTAAATGTAATTAAAAATATATCATAGAAAGAAATCATTCAACTAATAAATTTCTATAAGAAGAATAAGTCTTTAAGCTTTTTTTAAAAATAAATTTTAATTTTTTGATAATGTAATATATATGAACTCTTTGCAATAGAAAGGGAGTAAACTACCAAAAAAATTTTTTTTTACTTTATAAGCTAAATATTATTTTTTTAACAAAATAAATCCAAATTTAATGTTAACTCAAAAAAAATTTTTTTGATAGTTTCCTTCCTTTCTATTGCAAAGGGCTCATATAGATTTACAATTTATATTTTGCATAATAGATTTATTTTAAAAAAAAAGAATCTAAAATAAACTTTAATTTTTAATAATATAATGTATAGATTTACAATTAGTATTTTTGCATGATCAGATTTACTTTGAAAAGAAATAAGTTGTTGATTATTTTAAAATAAACTTTAATTTTAATAATATAATATATAGATCTATGATTAGTATTTTTATATAATCAGATTTATTTTGAGAAAAAATAAATCTTAAATATTTTAAAAATAAATTTTGATTTTTAATAATATAATACAATAAGAATTTTTATATAATAAATTTACTTTTAAAAGAAATAAATCAATTATTTAATTTTTAATAATGTATTTTCAATTGTTTAATTTTAGTTTAAAAATATAAATTATTAATAATCAGAAAATTATTGATTAAAATCTCATTTTCTTTAACTTATCTAAATTTTCTTTGATTTTTTATTGTATTTTATTATTTAACTTTAATTAATGTTGATTATTTCCTATTAAAATGGCTTTATTAAAATAATTATAATATAAGAATAAATTTTTAATTGTATAAATTATCATAAAAGTTATTACATAAATTATTACATAAGTAAATTTTCATGTAATTATTTTCAAAAAATGTAAATAAAAACAATATTAAATCTAGAATTACAAGAAAAACTTAACTAATTACAAAATTTTCTTGAAGTAATTATTCAAAATAATAATACTAGTATCTTAAAACTAACTTAATAATATATTAGTAATGCTAAAATTTTAAAAATATTTAACATATCAAAGAATAAATTTAATAATATATTGGTAAGAATTTTATAAATATTAAATAATATACAGTATTACTAGTTTATTAATTTTATTTCTTTTTAAAGTCAGAAGTATACTTTATATATTGATCTTAAAAATTGATTTTATTATCAAATATAAAGATCAAGATATAAGCTATATTACAAAATTATTGAAAAAGTATATTACATATAATTATTTAATAAATAAAAAATATTAATTATTATTTTGAATTTTTCTAATAGTTTAAAGAAAAAAAAAAATTATATAAGTTGAGAAAAGTAGTTAGTTAAAAAAATGTGTAAAAAATATTTGCAATATAAATGTAATTATAATATTTATAAAGATAAATAATTCATAAAAAAAGTAGATAAAGCATTAAATATCAAAGATTTTATTTTTTTAATATTCTGATTAAAATCCAAATAAAATATCTAAATTTTATTTATTTATTAAAATAGAAATATTACTAATGACAATGCTACTATTTATATCAATATTACTATCAAAATTAATATTAAAGCCAATATCATTATCAGCATTAATACTAATATTAATACTATTACTAATTCTAATATTACTAAAGCTAATACTAACACTAATGCTAATACTACTAAGGCTAATGAAAAATTAATACCAGAACTACTACTAATACCAGTACTATCAATGCTAGTGTTAGTGCTAATATCAGCACTATCACTAATTCTTACGCTAATACTAATATCAATGCTAATACTAGTACTAGTATTAGTTCTAATACTAAAATTAAATTTAACATCAAAACTAGTATCACTACTAATATTAATAAGAAAGTAAGACTTTTAAAAAGTTATTTAGGTAACTTTTAAATTTTTATTTCTAATACATAATAATAAAAATTCTTAAATTTAATTTTATGTTAATTAATATTAAAATAAAAATAAAAATAAAAGTGAAGCTAACATTAATGATAAAGCTAGTAAAACTAGCACTAGCATTACTTTTAGCATTACCTTTAATACTAATATAAAATTTAATTTATCTTATAATAAAAATTTAAGTTAATCTAAAATTTTTATTAATTTACTATATAAATGATAATTTTTATATTAACTTTATATTAATAAATATTAAAGAAAAAAAATAAAGATTCAATTAATGAAAATAAATAAAATGGTAATAAAGCAAAAAATACATTATATAAATAAAAAAGTGAAAAATTTATCTTTTCTTTATATTTATTTTTGATTAATTTATATCAAAAAAAATATTGCAAAAAAGAACAAAAAGTGCAAGAAGTGAAAAATTTAAAAAATATTAATTTTTTAATTTTTTTTTAATTTCTATTTTATTTATTATTAATAAAATTTTAATTACTTAATTGAAGAATTATAAAATATAAGTTTTATCTATAATTTTTGCATCTGTTAAAGTAGTATAAAATATACATTTTATCTATATTTTTATATACATTTTTCTCACTTTCTATATTAAGTTTTACTTAAAAAAAAAATGTATATATTACACTAAAATTTTATAAAAATTATATATTATAAAACTTAAAATTTTTATATTAAATTTTTTATGAGAATAACAAATTATTCATTATATATACTAAATAATTTATTATAGTAATAATAAAATTTTCTTATAATCAAAGTTTGATCAGTCTAAATAGAGGATTTTTTATTTCAAGACTTGACTGTATCTAATATCTTTTTTGAAGATTTTAAGTAATTTTATTTATTTTTTAATCAATATTAGAAGTATCAATAGCATTAGTAGTAAAATTAAAGTTCTTTATTTTTTTTATATATTATAGATATATAATAAATATAATAATATATATATCATAGACAAATATGAATTTTTCTGAATTTTTCTATTACTACTACTATTAATACTATTAATAATAATTGTATTAATAATAGATTTAATTATTAATATTATTAATAATCACTAAATTATTATACTTAATAAATCTATTTTCACATCTAAGATAATTAAAAAAATATGAAAATATATAATTAATATAATAATATCTTAAAACTTAAATTATTATACCTTTTATTCTCTAACTAACTAATTTATTTATAATTTATATATCTTTTAAATACTTTTTACCTATTTCTTAAAAATAAATAAATTAATTAAATTAAGTTTTTTATAAAAAAAAATATTAATATAATTTGCATAAGATAAAAAAAAACCCAATTTTTTTTGAATGAATAGATTATTTTCTAAAATAAAATATAATTAACAAATATTACATTAAATAGTTAAATAATAAGAATGTAATAAAATATAATAAAGATAAAATAATATATTTATAATAAATATATATATGAACTTTGAGATATAATAGTATATTACTTAAATATTTGAAAACTTAATATCTAATATAATAATTGTCTTTTAATTCTGCTAATTTTTTATTTATTTATTGAATAAACATATTTATTTAACATTTAAAAGATTGTAAAGTATTATTAACAAAAGAATTATAAAAGTAAACTCAAAATAAGATAAGCAAATAATATCATAAGAACTATAATTATAAACTAAAATTAAGTTAAATATAAGGATCATAATAATAAACTTAAAAGTATTTATAAATAAAAGAAAAATATTACAGTTAAATTCTAAAGCAATAATATTATTATTATAATATAATATGAATAGTAAAAAAATTTAAAGAAATAATTAGAACATTAAAAATGATAATTAATAATAAAATAATAAAATACAAAAAAATATATATGTGATATTTAAATTATAAAATAGATTATATCATGATAATTAAATTATAAATATTAGATTATAAAATAGTAATGTAATAATTATGTAAAAATTTGAAAATCAGGTTATATTTATATTAATTAGGTTATATAATAACAGTTATATTATAACATAATAATTAGATTATATCTGTATTACTTAAATTAAATTATAATAGTTATTTCTTAAATTGTAAAGATTTACAAGCTAATTTACCTACTTATTTACTATAAATTTTCTTCCGATTTAATTTTATGAAAAATTAAAATTTTTTAAAAATTTTTTTTTTAAATTAATTTTATAAATATATATAATACAGTGTGAGACAAAAAAAACCAGAATTTTTTTTGAGAAATAAAATGATGCAGATCTCAGCCAAATCAAGTCTGATCTGAACTATGTAAAAAGGAAAATAATCATAAGATAAGTGAGTATATAATTTTTTTTTGTATTACTAAATATTAAAATTTTTTTTTCATTTTCTCCCCTTAATATCTTCAATTTTTTAAAAAAAACCTAAAATTCAATTAATTAGAAATGATGATCTCCAGATAAAAAACTAACCATTAAGCGATCTTACAATTATGGAATCAGAGTATTCAGAAGGCTAGAGAAATCTATCAACATACTGGAATTTCTCTCACACTATATACGACAACCTTATCAAGCTTTATGAGTCTGAGACGATTCAGCATATAGAAGGAAGTAGTCGTTCAAAAAAGATTACAGCTAATGCATCAAAAGTATTAGCCCAATTTGTCTACCAGGATTCTTCTATTTCAACAAGGACCCTGTTAATAAGGTTATTATTAAAAGGTATAGATGTGTCATATAGGACAGTAGGAAGGCATTTAGCCAAAATTGGATACCAAAAAGACCTTTTAAGAGTAATGCCAATGCTGACCGCAGACCATAAATGTAAATAGGTAGAATAGGTCCAAAATCATCTTAATAATAATTGGGACAAAATTTTATTTTCAGACGAGACTGCCTTCTAACTGTTCCAGAATACTATAGAGTGCTAGCATAAAGGACAATGACCAATACGCCTTATACCTAAAGATCAAATAAAAATCTTTGCATAAGGAGGATTTTGTGTAAAAGAAAAAACAAGTTTATATTGTTTTTCTCAAATAATGAATACTGAATTTTATGTAAACATACTCTGTAGTCACCTTTCAGAGATTAAAGACTTGTTGGAAGATGAATAGTATTTTCAGCAAAACAATGATCTGAAATATACCAGCAATTATACCAAAAAATTTCTTCAGAAAAATTTTCCTGAAGTTATTGACTAGCCTTCTAAAAGTTCAGACTTAAATCTAATAGAAAACCTTTGAAGTATTATTAAAAGAAATGTGGAGAAGAAAATGCTAAAGAATACTGATGATTTGTACCAATATATGATCAAAAAATGAGACAATATTCCAGAATCGATCCTAATTGGGTTAGTAAGATCAATGAAATGCTGATGTGAACTTATTATAGAAAATAATGGTGAACGAATTCCATTCTAAAAAAAATATTAATAAAATTAGCTAGTTTTTAGCTTTAAATTAGAGATCTGAATCGGTCAAAAATTTAGTATTCGATTAATCAATCGTTCATAAAATTTATAATCGATTAAATTTAAATTAATCGTTGATTAATAACGATTATTCAAATTATTCAGATCATCCGAATAACCAATTAGTTGAAAGAACTAACAAAAAAAATATATATTTCGAACTTATCTTTATTATCAACAATAATAACAAATTATATTTTACTAATTATTCCAA
>CAJVPP010003721.1:0-10964 GCA_910592005.1 Funneliformis mosseae | reverse complement strand
TTATTCATTGTTTATTTTATTTAAAAGTAGAGATATAAAATTTTATATAACTAAATCTAGTTAAGCAAATTTCGTTGTATCAAAAAAATTTATTATAGAGACAATTTATTATAAAAAGAATTATTTTATATATAACTTTTTCTGATTTTAATTCGTTAAACATAATACAAATTGTTAATTACTAAATTCAATATAGTAAGGTTTTTTATATTTAAAAATCTGTCCTATACTAGTGGTTATTTTTTAATGTGCAGCCTGTACAGTGATTATTAGTAATACATACTTTTAGAAAGAATATGCACAATACGCACAGTTTGTCACAAAAAAATTATAATAAATTATGCGTCATAATTTATTTTAACAGATAATTCATCTAATTTATCAATTTGCCATACAGAATAATTTTCAAATTGTATACCATCTATACAGTAATTTTTATTGAAAAATTAACACTATCTTATACTAAAAATTTGTTATATCAAAATTCATTGTAAAAAGAGTTGACTATATATAAGTTATATAATAATAATATTAATATTTTAATAATTAAGTTCTATTTCTTAAGATATAAATAAAATAGAAACTAATTTAAAAATATATTAAAATAAAAAATAAAAAAAAGTAAAAATAAATAAAAAAATAAAGAAAAATTAAACAAAATATATATTATTAAAAATATAGCTTATAAATTTAAGTTAGTAGTTTTATATCTATTTAATAAAAATATTTATATGTAATTGTCACATTTAGATTATCTATATAAATAATAATAATTAATTATGTGACGTTATATAAATTTTATAAAATAGAAACTTGTATAACTAATTTTGAGACTTAAACTCAAATTTTACTAAAAGATAAAATTTACTTTTTTGGATTTTTAGAATATTACATGATTTTTTCTGATGTAAAATAGCAGATTTCAAGCTAATCTTCTATTAAAAAGAAAATAAAATTATTACTAAATATAAATTTATCAAAATGTTAAAATTTTAAAAAAGTTTATATTTATTATTTTAAGCTATTAGCTTTATAAAGTTATTACTAAGTATAAATTTATCAAAATGATAAATCTTTAAAAAAAATTGTATTTACTATATTTTAATTCTTTTCTTTTTTTTATATAAGATTTGAATATATTTTATCCTTTTAGATTTTATATTATATTTATACTTTAAAAATTAATATATAACATTAAAATATACTATAAATATTAAAAATTATATTAAAATATAAATAAATAATTTATTATATTTATAAAGATTTAAAATAAAATATCAAAATATTATTGTCTAGAGCATTAACGAAGGACTATTTACTGTAATGATT
Source organism: Funneliformis mosseae (assembly GCA_910592005.1). Taxonomy (NCBI): domain Eukaryota; kingdom Fungi; phylum Glomeromycota; class Glomeromycetes; order Glomerales; family Glomeraceae; genus Funneliformis; species Funneliformis mosseae. The sequence continues at coordinate 9,635 of CAJVPP010003721.1, read as the reverse complement.
TAATAAAATTTATTTTAACCCCTATTTTTATCCTGTTATAATCATTAGTTTATTTTCCTTTTTTAAAAATATATTATGATTATATAAAATAAACTAAAAATAAACTAAAAATAAAAATAAAAAATAAAACAATCCTTTGTACTAATAATACTAGTGTAAATTGCATAATATAATTATAGATCAGATAACCTTTTGTCAAATAATGAAAAACAAAAAATTTTTTTTGCAAGAAATTTAAATCGTTTCTATTTTAGCTAATTTTTTTTCTTCTGCTATTCATTCTTTTAACCTTTTACAGTTTTTATACGTTCAATTCTACTAAAATCAAACTGCTTGAAAATAATATCATTGAGAGAACGAATATGAGAAATTGCTATAAATAATAAATCAGCAGCGAATTCCCTCTTGTCAAAATCTATAACTACTTTTGGTAAAGTTAGACCTTGCGATTTGTGAGCTATAATAGATTATGAAAGAGAAAGTGGAAGATGTAATTGAGAGCAAATGCTAGATTTACCTTCTCATATACGTCATATAGAAATAATAGGTACAACTAAAATTTTATCTATGTTTGTAAGAGTTGATCCATGATATTGGTCAAGGAAATTAAAATAGCAGTTGATAATAATGTGTGCTCAGGTTTCTCTTTGTATAATATATTTGTTATTGTTCCTATTGTGACATTTACAAGATCAATAGCAACCCAGAGATTTAAGATAAGCATTACATATGTATTTTTGGCTAACAATATTTCAGGTTCAAGACCTTTTGCTGTATCTGAATCAGCCTTTAAAGCTTTAGTGTCACATGTATAAACTGCTCAAATTTTAGCAACAGGTTAGTTTAATAATCCAAGTTTATTAGCATTAATTCTATCGATTTTTTTTCATATTGTAAGAATGTTAATAGCATTTGAAAATTTTTTTCGCTTTAGTTCTGACAGTTTTTCTAAGATTTACGTTATCAATAATTTCTAATCAGATTGTATAGATTCTCCATCATGTAAGCGAGACAAAAGATTTCTGAGTTGACATTGTTTATCTAAGTTACTAATTTATCATTATATAGCTTCAAATTTATAAACTTCTTGGAGTTGGCTATAGGTATTACGTTCATCCTCAAATATAGAATCTGATGGTCAATGATTCTGAGAATACATGGGAAGATCATACACTAGAGGAAGTTGTCTGAAGTTACCAATAAGGATTATAGATCAGCTACCAAAGTGTTGATTGAAATAATTTAAAAATGCTTGACGCAGTCTCAAATCAATTAGAGCAAGAAAGTGATAGCTTACTATGCTCATTTCATTGATGATAATATATTGGATATCTTTTATTCTATTTTGTAATTTTTTCAAAGATTCACCTTCAAGCTTATAATTTGTACTACATATTAGAATGGAAAGTGATGAATGAATAGTTCTACCTTGAATATTAAAAGCTGCAACGTCTATTAGAGCAAGTTTAATACTATTTTCTTACAGCTTATCTTAGATGATGCTTATTAGATAAGATTTTTCAGTTCCAGCAGTACCCATAATAATAATTCACAAAGGTTCTACAGATTTATTTGAAGTTAAAGTAATATAATATCTTTCAATTCTTTTAAATATTATTCTTTATTTATTATTTAGGGTTTTACAATTAATATTTATTTGATTATTCCTGATTTGAGTTGCATCACTATCATCAATTGCCTGCTTAATGAAACTTTCTGTTTCTTCAATTTTACAAAATTGTATTCAGCTTTTACTAATTTAGTCATGATTTATATCAATATTTCAGTTACCAAAAGAATTAGTTGAATTGCATTTTCGTCTATTTGGCATCATTTTAGACAGTATTATCCAATCAGCTCAAGATTCATATTCTTCTTGTATAATATCTTCATCATCATCAAAATTATTACCATCAACTTCCTCAAGATTATCCATAGCAGGTCCAATTAAATCACTAGAATCATCATTGATTTCTGAAAGATGATGATTATATAAGTCTATCCATAAAAGTGTGTGGTTCTCTGTAAGGCTAAGAATATCTCTATAACAAACATGTAAGAGAACTTTTACGTGACAAAATTCTTCTTATTAAGGATTATTTTTGATTGAATATGATTATAGCCAGATGCATACAATATTTTCTTTGCTGCATTTTACCTATTCTCCTCTGACTAACTTATATTACAGATATAATCTAAAAAATGACACATCATTCAATTCAGTAAATCAACTGCAATATCTTTGCAAAGGTGAGGGATCTGTTTTTTTAACTTTATTGTTCTTATTATATTCACTATCATAAAGCCACTGACTTGCCTCTTTATTAAGATTTAAACTAGCAAAATTTCTACTACTATGGTAAAGTAGTATTTGAAGAAGAAGGTGGCAAGTTTCCTGGGCTGAATAATTACATTCTCCTATTATATGAATAAGCAACTTTTGGAATGCTTTAATACTTAGATCATTTGGATTATCATTATGAAGAGTTTGATCTAAAACTTCTGAAAAAGCCAAAAATTGTAGCTCAGCTTTACTAGCATATTTTGAAATATACTGTAAAGCAGCATGTTATGTGAGAATGAGCTTCAAATCAACATTTGCCTTCTATCCCTAAAGTTGAATATGATTATATGAATTTACAAGTAGATTATTCTGGCTGTTGTTAATTCTAGATAACTATTATTATTTTGAATAGTTATTTGATTTGTTAACTCTTTAGGAAAACTAAATCTGCATTTCTGTTATCAGTTTTTTTGTCAATTCGTAAACAGTAGGAACTACAATGTATATAATGCTGTAATTTGTTTATTAGCTTAATGTAGTCTGCTATATCATCATTAAGATCCTTAGGGTGCTTTTGACATGGGTGATGATCAGAAGAAGATACATCTAAATCAGAATTAATTGTTATAATTAAAGAATCTAAGTAATATACAACATTTTTCATTATTTTCTCATTGTTACTCATTTTTTTCCAATCAATTTCAAATGCATCTTTTCTCTTAGCAATATCATATACATGAATACTACTATAATACTGCCATTTAAAGTAATATCATCACTCAACTAATTTCCATTTAAATATAAGAATCTTTTCAAAAAAGACTTTAAATCACTTTTTAAAAACCATGTAGCAATATGAAGATAATTTATAAGATCTTTATATTGACACCTAGTAGCATTTTGATTTGATTCTGCTTCTATAGTATTTCTTCCATTAGGCATAAGGTTGTGTAGATCTGGCCAATGCATATTAGCTGTACTAAATGTGAAGAATACCATTCCTTAGGATCTCACCTGTTTTATCATATCAATTAATTCAGTTCTATAATGCATCTAATATTGATGAGTATCATGTAATCCCTTATTATAATGTAACATTCAGTCTATAATATTATTATTAGCTTCTATTAAATCTAAGATTTTAGCTACGATAAGTTACCCTTTATCTAAATTTTGTTAGACAAATATATAACATTATGATAACGCTTTTTATCTCATTATTGTATTTAATACAAAATAATGTTATTATAAATGATAAATAAATTGGCCATCTTTGTAGATTAAAAGTGGTTTTGTGGAACTTCACCTAGAAAAAAGTGAAAACATGTGAGTCTATCAAGTTCAAGTCTATATTAAGAAAAAATGTTTTACTTTCACCTAGATCTATATTGTTTTCAATAGAAAATCTTTACTTTACAGCATTGATGAAATTCTTCATTAACAAGTACAATAGATAGAAATCACTTATTACACATGATACAAAGATTATTTCTCAAATCACTAATTATATTACAAAATTTGTGTAGAAGTTTCTGATCTGAAGTTGAAATATCTTCTATATTATGTCTTTGGTATAGAGTTATACTATTTTTAAAAAGTCTTGCAATGTATTATTGAAAAGTTTTTTTAGACTTTCTTAATAAATATTTTTTATGTGCACAAGCATGCTGAATCTCCTCTTCAGCTACCAAACATACCTTAAGTTCTTCATGAGTCTCTTCAGCTACTTTACGCCGCTTATTATTTTTCTTATTTGATCATATGCTAAATACATCTCATAAGCCTCTTCAGCCACTTTTTGCTTCTTGTCTGCATCACATAATTGTGATACCTTATTTTCTTTATCATTCTTTTTGAGTAAATTCGCAGAAATTTGTTTTATGAATTATGTATATAAAACATATTTTATATTATTGATTTTAAAGACAAGAAAAAGAAGTGCAATTAGAAGCATTAAGTATTATCAGCTATCTTACTATATTGTAATTAGATATAGACATTATTAAATTATGAACTTTATTAAATAAATTAAATGAAATATTAAGTATGAAAAATATTTGAAAAATGTATGCAAATAAAGAAATGTTCACAATTTGACACGTTTAACAAAAAAAAAGGTGATTTAAGTCATCAACTGAGAAATATTTTTGATATTATGCAACTTTTATATTAAAATGACAAAGATACTTGTAAATGCAAGTTAATTATCTGCTGTTCTTGATATTATAAATGAAATGTATTTTAATATTGAAGCAATTTTGTATTATTATAATCGTTAAAAAAAAATTTTTTTATTATAATAATGACTTATAACAGATATATATATAATAAAATAAAATTTACAAAATGATACAAATTTTATTTATTTATATTTATATTAATACAAAAGTTAAATAAATAACATATACTATAATATTCTAATAAATTAATTGATCGATATTATGAAAATTAAAAAGTTTGTATAACATTAAAATATGATGAACTTAAATGATTTTTGTTTCTCTAATAATATTTGAATATAAGTTTACTTTTCTTTTTGTAAGGATTTTTAGTCTTAACAATTTTAAATTCTAAATAAAAAAGAAAAAAGTAAATATTATATATAATGTATTTTTTTTTATTACTATTTTTATTATATTATTTATATTATATTCAATAATTAGAGAAGAAAATTTCTCTAGCATTGTATATTAAAAAATTCAATTCATATTTTAGATTAAAGTAATCTAAAATTTTTCTTAAAATTATTTTAAAAATTATGATATTCTTAAAAAAGTATTATTATTTAGCAACTTTGTCACTATAATGATTTTTAATTACATAATTTATTTATATTACGTAATATAAAATTTTATAGAAAATATCTTAGTTTACACATAGTGTTTAAACACTATATTATACAAATTTTCAAAAAAGAAAATCTGTATGATATATTTTATGAATCTAACTTAGATAAAAATTTTCTTTTTTAAAAATTAGTATAATGTCACATGATATATTATTATATGCATTTCACATGTTTATATATTTAAACACAATAATCATGTGACGTATAATGAATCTGTGATTTAATGTAGCTATGTTAATCAATAAATCTTTTTTTACTTACTTGGCCATTTTTATTAGAATTTCACATTTACATTATCTTCTCTTTCAAATTCATTCTTCTATAAGAAGTTTAATATAGATTATGAAAATCCTTCTTATGATGCTACTACTCTAACTTCATAACAGGTCTGCTTAATTTATTTTGATTTTTTATCCAACTTGTATTGAAACTTTATTAATATTTGTTATCTAATAAAATGATCTAATTTTGTGTTTTTTAATAGAAGTTTGAGTCAAATTTGCTAACTATCAATGATATCTTATATGATATTGAGTTAGATAGATTAAATGATCCACTTGAATTTTTGAAGTTGATCTCTGAACTTACATTTACCAACTAGGACAAATTTAAAGATTGGATCTAAAGTTTTGCATTAAAAAAGGGTTTAGCTATAAGATTAGAATAAGCAAAACAGTTTAAGGTGTGATATGAAGAATAATTTACAAATGTATCAAATCTGGTTTACATATTTCATAAGTTTTATCAGATCTAACTAAACAGTGTAATACTCATTCTCAATAGACATAATGTTCTTGAAAACTTGATATTACTTGTTTGAAGACAAATAAAACTGTAAAAATCAACTCATTTAATAACAAGCATAATCACCTACTTATTCTAATAATCTGTGAAATAGCCTTATAGTTTTAAAAGTTGACAGCTAAAATGTTAGCTGATATAAAAAAATATGTCATTCGAGGATGGATAGACTCAGGATCTATCTTCCTATTACTTAGACATAACTATCTTGATTAATCTATTTTTAAGTATAATTTATATAACGTAGTTTATCAGTTTTGGCAAAATAATAATCCTAGAGATACAGATGTTTTTAAGATGATTTAACAATTGTTAGTATAGAAGAATTCAGATCCACTTTGGATTGTAAAGCTTCAATTGGATCCAGTTTTGAGAAAACTAGTTTCTCTTTTATGAATGTCTTTTATATAAAGAAAGTTGTATAGTAAATACAATGATATTATAATAGTTGACACTACCTATAATACAAATTGATTCTAGATGATGCTTTATATCATAGCTGTAATTGATAATAATTACAGAACTTGAATTGTAGCATGTGCTATCATTAAAAATAAAAAATTAGATATTTATAGATAAATATTTAAAAATATACTTACCAAAATGAAAAATTCCCCTAGGATTATCTTTACTGATTTAGATCCTTTTATGGCTTAATTGATTAAAGATATTTATTCTAATACCTAACACATGCTATGTATTTTTCACATTGATTTGAACCTTTGAAAAAAGCTCAAAGAAAAATTATGTAATCAATTTGAGAAATTTTATTGTAAATTTTATGTATGCTAAAATTCTTTATATGAAGACCTATTTGAATATAGATGAAAAAAATTAGTTGACCAATACTCTGCAACAATAAAATATTTGTTCAATACACTTTATACTACTAAGAAATCATAGGTAATATCTTAGATATATAAACATTTTACAGCTGATATACAAAGTATCCAAAAGATTGAATTGATTAATAGGTATATTTATAATAAGGTGAATTATGCTACATCACTATGTAATTTATTATATGGTATTAAGGATTGTATAAAAAATGATTAGCATCTCAAAAAGTTTAAGATTGAACAAAATGTTTTACATACGATTAGTATGTCAATGTTAAGCAGCAGATTTTCAGTCAAGTAGATTATATTCTTCATAAATTTCTAATACCTGTAATGTTTGAAAAACAAAGAGTACAAATGAACCAATTCATATATTATGATATTTTTTGAGTTACAGAATGGTAACATTTGATAGAGGTAAAAATACATATTAACAGATCGTATTTAAATTAAAAGATAGATGGTGAATTTATAGTTGATTTATGATTAATATTTCAATTTTTCATAGACTGATAAGGATAATGAAGAATTAGGTGCTGAAATTAGGAAACAGGAATAAGATATATGACAGACTCTTTTTGGATCATTGGTTAGAATCATTTTACAAGAAACAATCCTTAAAATATGGAATGTACATGCCACTAAAATCTAAAGTATAGAACATTATGTAGTATTACTTGACAAAGGTATATATCTGTGTATCTGCCTTTAATTAATCAATAAAGAGTTGATTTGCTATCACTTTTTCTGAGTTAGTACTTATTCTTTATACTTAATCTTTTACATAAACATGATCCTGAATCAATAGTATTTGAATACAGATATCATCCTAATTGATATGTTATAATAATATTTTCTATGCTGATATATAAGACAACACAACTAGAGAATATTCCTATACTAAAAAGAATTAGTCTTGATCAATTTCTTTTAATTCAAAATTATTTAGATAGTATTTTATTACCTTTAAAATGATATACAATCGACTCTGAATATAACGAATCTGCTTATACTGAAATCTTATTATACTGAACTATATGTTATAGAACTGAATTTTTTATATTAATTACGCTAGATATACTGAATTTAAATAATAAAGTATTATATACTGCATCTGAACCTATTATATTTGAACAGATATATTAAACTATATATTTGATATAATGAACTATCACGTGATATATTTAAATTTATCAACAGCCCTAACATCATCACCAAAAAATGGTAATTGGATTTTATTTGCCAGGTCACATATACTTATTAGGGTAATATATAATTGTAACAATTGTGACAATTAGCATTTTCTTCTCAAAATAATTTCTAAGTCCTCAGAATACTTAGTAAATTGAAAAATAGCTAGAATGTAACGTAATATGAAAAATTTGCTAACCCCTTAAACTAATTCTAATTCTACTCTAATTCAGGATCCTGGAAACTTTTAAGATAAGTCATGTGCCAAATAAAATTTTTTATATGATTATTATACATTTTTTTATTAAGATACTGACACAAATTTAAATTATAACATATTAAAATCAATAAAATAATATAAATATAACCTATAATATTAATTTTATTGAATTTGAATTTATTATATTTATAATTAAAAGTTGGCTATAATATTATGAACTTTAATATCATTAAGATTTGAAAATATAGTTTTAGCTATTCCTTTTAAAAAAAGAATAGTTTCTTCTAATTGCACATTAGTTATTCTAATATTATAAATAATATACTTTGGATTACAATATGAAAAAAGAAAAAAATTATTACTAAATTCATCTATTATAAAATCTGTAAAAATATGACCTTGAATATGTGTATATACTTGTAAAGATACATATGGCAATTCTTGAATATTGGTTACAGGTTGAGTTATATAAAAATGAAATCTATCTTTTTGTTCATACATTATGATTATTTTTGCTATATATAATTGAATACCAAAAATAATAATAACAAATGAATTAGTAATAAGAGAAAATAAAGGAGTTATATTTGCAATTACTAATTGATCTAAAAGTATAAAAAAATTATTAGTAATAAAAAATTATTAAATTAATAATATAATAAATAAATACCTGGATATTCTGAAAATTTTTCTATTTAAGCACAAATTTCTAACTGATTTTTCTAATAATCTTGCCTTTTTTATCATTTACGTATTTGAATAATTATTTTATTATTATTAATCAAATAAGCACATATATTACTTGCAATATTTGATTGAATTAAAGTATTTTTGATTCAACATTTGTTTGATAAATCGTTACCATTTTAAAACTCTACGTATAAAAGCTTTATGTATCATTCGTTCATTAATCATTACTTGTAAATTTAATTTACCAGTTGATAATTTATAACTATCAATAATAAAATTTGTATCTATTTAATATAATAAATATATATAAATACTTCTTTTATAAAGCTATTAATTCACAATTGAATAATACATCAATTTTTTGTAAATTATTAGGTATTGTAACAATTGCTTTACTTGTTATAGATAAAGTTGCTGACAATTCTAATTCCTCATCTTGAATATTATCTTAAATAACTTTATCATTAATGCCATTAAATATAGTATCATTATCGTCATATACATTTGGCAAACCATTTTTACTAGAATAATATATTATAGATTCCAATCTTCTTTTCATAGCCAATATATTAGCAAGTTCAAATGCTTGATGAAAATCACATTTAATTGCATTTTTTATATCAGAATTTGTTGGTCAAGAACAAAGTATTTTAAGAGTTTTTTGATTAAGCTTTTCATCAATATTAAATTGATAATCTACAATGTAAATATTTTTAATAAATATTAAAAATTAATAATAATATGTATAAATATAATAAACAT
>CAJVPP010003720.1:0-10964 GCA_910592005.1 Funneliformis mosseae | reverse complement strand
TAGTATCATCTTAATAATTAATTTGACTTAATATTTAAAAATAGAACAATTTATTATTAGTTAAAAATGTTTACTGTAATGTAGTATTTTTTAATCATCATTTACTTAAAATTAATTTTTTATTTCGTAAGGTAATTTTAATAGCTTAGCCCTCATATATAGATTTTATAGTTACTTATAAATTTATATCTAAGATTTTTCTATTTAATAATAAAGTATTTATAATAATTATAGAATAAAAAATCAAATGTATTTAAAATTAAAATTATTATTAAAAATTAATATAAAATATTATAAAAATTGGTATTAATTAAAAAATAATATCATAAAAATTTTATAAATCAAATAAAATAATAAATTTTTTAAATTATATTTATAAATTTAATTTTAATTAAAAAATTGGATTTTTTTTTTATATTTAAAAATTTTTTTAAAATATAATTTAAGATTAGATTTAATATGAAAAAATAATATTATATAATTAAGTTTCTTAATATTATTATAGAGTAATAATTATATGATCTATATATTCTATAAATGTAACATAATACCAAATGTTAAAATATAAAAAATATTAAATATATTAAATATATTTAATATAGTTAATATGCTTAATATAATTAATATATTTTATATAATATTAAATGTATATATATAGAGTATTAAATTCATTAGAAAAAGATAACTATCAATTACTAAATGAAATCTAATCAGTTTAGTAATAACTATATGTAACTTATCTTTTATAAAGATAGTGTAAGATTACTCTTTCTTGCTTGCGATTAATTCTTTTTTTTATATTTTCTTATTTTATTATTTTTATCTTTTAGTTTGTTTATTTATCAAAAAAACTTTTTTTATTACTTGAGACTTTTTTGTAATACCTTATATTAGTAATATAATTAACATTTATTTTACATATAAAAATATATATTGAATATACTTAGCAGTATATAGCAGATGAATTATACTTTCATTGTAAGTTTGAATATATTTTTCAATATATAAAAAAATCTTGACTAATTTGTAAACTATAGATTTTACTATGTAAACTTAAAAGAGTTAACTTTTTTGATACTACGTCTAATAGTTATAACTTAAAAAGATTACACATTAACAATATATATATATTTTAAAAATATAATATTCTGTAATCACTATTCTTAAATTATATTTGTTTCATTATTATAAAAGTAAATTAATTCTTAAAATATATTTTATAATTTATTATATTAATTAGAAATGAATTTTTCTAATTTGTACTAAAAATCTAGTAATATTATTAAAATCTAAAAAGAAAAGTAATTTGATTTTTTTATTTATAAAATAAATACATACAATAAAATTTTTTATTTTCTTTATATTATGCTTTAAATATTTTAATTCAGAATAGAGACTAAATTATCTTATTTAATAAATTCTAAATAATTTATTAAAATACAAAATAATTAAATAATAATAACTTTCAATTTATTATTTAATATTATCAGGAATACTCCATTCATTAATCATAAAAAATCGATAATTTTCATTAACCATTTGATAATTATGAATAAGATTCATATTTATTATATATCATAAACTATTAGAATTATTAAAAGAAGTAGGAATATAAAAAGAACAACCACATTGTTGAGATTTTCTATTTTTTCTTTGTTAATTAAATTTTCATCTTCTGAATCATTTTCTTTAACTCAGAATAACTAGCTTAAGTATATAATAAAGTTCTTTTTCAAATATTTTTCTGTGATAATTTATTCTTTTTCTTTAGAAATTTTTTAGATTTTGATTTTTGGTAATATTTAAATATTCAAAATTTTCAAGTCTAATAATAAAACCAAGTTTATGTGCATAATCTTTGATTTTATTAACAAACTTATCATGATTCTTGAATTAACTTGAGGTTGATGGATTTGAATAGAAGTCTGGATTCAGATATAGTTTTAGTACAAAAAAATTTTACTATATAAATAGTATGATCTGAAATTTTTATTGCAAACACGAAGACACGAATAAAGTTAAAAAAGTATGATTATTATTGTAAATATAAATATATGCAGATCATGTATTAATATAGAATTTCTAAATTAAGTTCCAGGACTAGATTAAAAAACCTGTCTACAATAAATGATCTGAATCACCGGCCTAGGTTAAGTTTTCTCTAATAAAAAATAATCTGCAAAAGATAGCCAATCATAATGAAAGGTCGCTATGCTGTATCCAATAAACCAGAAAAGGAGGAATTATCATATTTATTTGCGACCGATCGATATCGGGTTTGAAGAAAAAAAGTTGTTATTCTGAATTTGATTCGTTTTCAAACGTCGTCGCAGTTTGCGTACGTTGGATTATTATAAATTGTAAGTAGAAAGACTTTTTCTTCAAAAAATTTGGTTTGGAATATTTTCCATGAAATATAAGTGTCGCTTTACACACTTTTCAAGAAAGGAAGAAAGTTAGTAAAATAGTCAGCTTTTTAACGCGGTAGGCGTTTTTGCAAAGATGTGACAACAAACCAGTTTAATCGTGTAACAGTAATTATATTTCTTTGAGTGACACTTAGTTTATATCACATGATAAAAATAACTTAAATTAGGAATAAATCATAATCAATATTCTATAGTACAAGAGGTTTCATCAATATTTAAGCTAAGGAAAGTCAATAAATATCAAATTAAAAATTGTTTTTACTTTTAAACGATAGTCGTCGGGATTTCTATAATTATTACTGCATTTTCATTGGTGTAATACCTGTTTGAGTTCAGGTTTCGCTATTCTCCGAATATATGTTTTTTTTTAAAAAAAAAAATCGCACCCAACTATAAGACCATTATCTTAAATAAAGAACGCACCAATCAAATGCATAATTTCATAATTTTTACATAATTTTGTACATATCTATTCAATTAAAAAAAAAAAAAAGGAGGATTACTGCGCCTTAATTTACATTTTCCTCCTATTTCATACAATCTTCCCAATTAACATTAACTTTGGACGAAGGTAATTCTACATCCACATCACCAAAGCTAGAAGTCTCATATGAATATACCGTGGCACAAGGATTTGGAATATGGTCTAAGGTTTCTAGGGTATTATAGTACATCCCTTCACTAGCCGAATTTTCAGTATTATCGTTAGTGTTGAGTTCTATCGGGTTAGAAGACAATGTATCACAAATATTATGATGATTGCTACTTTCATGACTGATATTACTATTACTCGCCATCGAACTTGTAGCATCTAATAACGGACTTGGACATTTACGAGTGTTGTAAGAAAAGATTTTCTTTATAATATAACCAATAAATATTACGGCAATGATTATTGCTATTATCATACCAGCCATGAATGGTTTATGATTTGGATTATCTTTCGAAAATAGCGTCTCGGTAGTGGTAGATTGTGGTTGTATGGCAGTAGCAGAAATAGACGGTATTGGAGCGTCGATAGGACTACCCTTCTTACTGTATGTCCTTCTATTAAAAATGTTCATTTCGATTCGCCGTTTCATTCTATGTCTTTTTATAATATTGCTTACGGTTGAAGTAGATGAAGTACTCATTTGCGTTTATTTACTTTTTTTTGTGATTTTTTAGAAATATGAATCAAACATTAGGGGAAGGAAGAACAATCGCTTCATAAAGGATGAGTTAAAAATTAAATTCCATTAATATAGGGGACGAATCTTAAAAAGGAAGGATAGTTTTATAGAGGTGTCAGTATTAATAGAATACCGGACCCTATAAAATCGTTTTATATAATATCTTTCCTTTGGATTTATAATTTATCCTTGATCGTTCACCTTTTGATAATAATCTAAATCGAAGGAAGTCGATAAGAAATTAAAAAGGTTTTTTTTTTTTTTTTTTTTTTTCTTATAGATAAATATATAATTGAGTTTAATTATTTCCTTTTTTATTAATTATGCCGGTCTTTGATTTTTAATTCGGGATATGTAGTACATTGCAAAAATTATTAAGATGATTCACCAAGTTTATATGCTTGCATATTTGTTTATTTTTTGTTGAAATTTCTTGAACGGAGGGTTCTAAAAGAAAATAAAAATAATAATAAATTTATTCTTTTTTATAATTTATTTATTTGGTTTATTTGCAATCAAATAAATCAAATACATTGTACGAAATTTAATTAAAACTTGACACGCGGTTTACTTTTTGGGATCACTTTGTTGTAAATAAATGACTATATTACAACTTCTTCTTTTTTTCTTAAAAAAAAAAAAAGGAGAAAAATTTTTGATAAAATAAATTCTGGGATTTGTAGAGTTTTTAAATTAATAAACCATTTTTAAATCACGAAATGAAACTAAACTCGATTTGTTAAACGAAAAAAATAACAACAAATTTTGGTAGGGATCACCTTCTCCTCAATAATACAATTCCTAATAAGGTTTACTCTCGTAATAGGTTTTTTCTTTTTGTTTCGTCCATAATCGCAGTTGGAGTAACCGAGTATTTAATTTCATCTTGTCATTATTAACTTTTTGGTTGCATGATCGATCATGTGTGAAAAGATAAAAAAAAAATGCACGATTTTATTTATTTTGGTTTTACAAAAGTGGCGAAAATAAATTATGGGTAACTTTATGATGCAATTTGAAAATTCGTGTAAGGTTTACAGGATGCAATTCTTTAATTTTTGAACATAATTAAATATATTAAATATTAAATATTCATTAATTTTTTAATTTTTTAAATGATATTACTTAACTCATGCAGTTTTGGTTGGGTAATTTTAACGGTTCCGCATCCATCTGTTTTTTTATAATTTTCTTTTCCTTCTTTAACGAATGGATCCACACCTTTAAATCGTGTAACATCAAATGATCGTGTGTTACCGTTTGAAATTCAAAAAAATTGAAGTTTCAAGAATATCCAATATTTTAATTTTATGAATAATTCGAATATCCTTGTTTAAGCCGGGCTAATTTATTTGCCCTATGAAAAATACATCATCAGAATTATTTTTTTGTATTTAATCAATTTGATAGTTATTATTTATTAAAAGAAGACTTTGTACAGTTCTCACGATGAAAAAAAAGTAGTTCTTAGTAAAGATTCAGATTCTCTTTCAAACGATGATAAAATCGTTTAATATAAAACAATTCTCAAGAACACTAGTATCTAAAATTAACTAAATCATGTGTAATTTTTTATAATTTCACGTAATTTGAAATTTGTTATATGATAACAATTTCAAGATTAAGATTTTTTCGGAATTTTCCACTTTGAAAAAAATTTTCCAAATCAATAAGTTAAGTATACGAAAGTTTTCGGAATTACGTTTTTATTTATTGTACTTCAAAAACAACTCGAAAATTTAAAATTATATATTTTATTTTATAACGAAAAAAAAAACATTAAGCTAAGTCAATAATTAGCTTAGCTTATGGCCATCCTCCTCAATTATTTGTTCCAATCGTTTTGGCATGCTACGAACCAAATTAAGAATAATTTCGGGCTTGATTCCCTCCCACTCTTTTTTAATTACATCAATAAAAACATCTATAGTAACTGATTTTTATTAATTACAAGATTGTTGACCTTTTTTTCCACACGTCCCTTCAAAATTGACCACAAATTCTCAATCGGATTTAAATCCGGGCTATTCCAAAAACCTCGCGACATCTTTTAGAAAGAAGTTTTTTGGTTTCCTTGGCCGTGTGTTTAGGGCCATTGTCCTGTTGAAAGACCCAATACTTTCCCATTACATATTTTGCATTTTCAAAAAAAAATTCTCATTTAAAATTTCTCGATAAAATGCCTATTGTGCAATCTAAGATTAAATTTTTTTTTTTAAAAAAAAATTTTTATATAATGAAAATTAAATTTTGAATTTGTACATTTTTTGACGTTATTCTTCATTATTTTATATACTCTATATTTTTTTTGGGTCTGGGTCACTTACCCAACAACTACTTTGTTGATACTTACATCACCAACAATGGTTTCACCGACAGGGTTGTTTTGCCAACAATCAATTTATCGATGATTATTTCATTGACATGACCTTTTTGATGACAATCATTTTGCTGACAGCTACAAAAAAAATAGGTTTGAAAAATTTAACTTTATTATAATTATTAAACCATTAATTAAATTATTTTATCTTAAAGCTTTATATAATAAACTTTATTTTATTCATCTAAAATAAAGATTATGGAAATACCCTGAAGAAAATCCATAACTGTCTTATTTTTCCAATCATTATATATAGTTTGAATTCAAAATTCATGCTCACAGTCCTTTCTTTTTGGTAAAATTTGTGGTAAAATTGATTTTATGTCAAAATGAACTTGATTTTACTTTATTTGAATCTCTTTTATAATTTTAAATAAATCAATATATGCACTACCTACTAATGTTTTTCACCTTTAATGCTAAGCTTCTACAGAGTTTTGAATCTAAAGAAATGAATATTCAAAATTATCAGTAATTGATCAAAGTGAAGGTGAAAATATTGGTGTAGATCGTATCATATTTCCACTTTTAATGTACATTGTTAGTAATAATCCGTATATATCACTAAATGACTATGCCAATTAGGATCACTAATGATCTTTATGAAAAATGTAATCACCATTTTTACCAATTTTACTGTTATCATAGCAATCATCATTTTATTTAATATAATTATTTTATCAGTTATTATTATTTTAATTATATTTATTATCATAGTTATATTTATTTTCTTTATTATATTAATTATCTTTTTCTTATATCTGTATTTATATAAATATCATGTATTATCACCTCAGTAAAGAGACAAGTTTTTATTCTATAATTGATTGAATAAAGTATAATCTGAAAAACATAAAACTTATATCTTTGCTAATAACTTTTTTCTTAAAACATAAGTCATCAATAAAGATGATCTGAACCTTAATATATAATTAATTTGTATTTATTTCTTTTATAATTTAATGACTTAAACTTCCTGTTAGCAAATAAACTTTATTATCCTAATGACAAAATGTTTAAGCTTTACAAGTAGTTATTTCTACCAGAAAAATCTTTATTAAAGATATATATAATGAACTTCTGATAGAAATGTGAGGTGTATATAGTAAATTTGTGAAAATAGAGAAAATTACATCAGAATATATTATCAAGCATTATACAGACTTGCCCCTTATTCTAGATTATACTTATAATTGGTGCTATCTATCCTCTCTATTTAACATAATTTCAACTATTTTTCAAGAATTTTTAGAATTAGTTTAAATACGAATATTAAGCAGAAACTTTTACTTCCAGAACTATCATTGTTTTAATTTATTGAATAGCTTAATAATACTACTAAATTTAAATATTATAATAATCACTTGATAAGAATTATCTATAAATTACTTTTAGTATTTAATACCATGTGATCTTTTCATTAGACGTAATATATTTATATATCTAAGAAAAAAATATCCTTTAATACAAATTGTTTCTAATAATCTGTAAACTTATCTATTTTTCTAAAGTATACACTAAAAGTGTAGATCAAAAACTAGTAGAATTTCAAGAAAATTGATTACTATTTAAACAAATAATTATATTTTAACCTCTTTTGTAACTAGTTTATCTAATATATTATCTACTATACTATTACTTAGAATCATAATAATTGAAGATAAAATAAAAAATATCTTTAAAGATATTTTTAAATAAAATAAAATGCATTTGACAAAAATAAATGACTGATTTAAACTTACCTAAAAAGAAGAAATATCAAAATCTGAATTAACTATTTCTCAGGAGTTAAAAATAAAAATCCTATCGAATAGCTTGCTACTTTAAAAAAGTTGCAATTACTAAATAAAAAATGTAAAAAGATTATTATTAGAAAATATTTTAAAAGCATAGTTTCTGATTTATTTAATGAAGTAACAGCTACTATAGAAGACTATTAGGTTACTAGAGCTAATAATAGAAATAATTTTATAGATATGTTTCAAGTTCAATTTATTAGTGAAACAAAGAAAAATTAATAATATCAAAAATTGATTACCTTATGATAACAAATAGATGAATCTGTAAATTAATATATTAATAAATTTAAAATATTAGTAATTTGTATAAGTTTAACTAATGATAAATAAAAGAAAAGAATGTTTCTTATGAGACTCAATATTATCACATTCCTTTAGTTTACTTTCAAAATTCAATTAATTTAAATACTACAATAACTGCTGTCTAAACTATCAAAATTGAATATAACTTTACCACTAGAAAAGCATCTAAGAATATCAGCATTACTGCAGTTTTTATTTTTAAAATATAGTCATTAATGTTAAAGTAGATGAACTTACTAAGAAATTAAAATAACTAACCATTAATTAATTTGATAACTACTTAATTAGCTTAACCTTAATAACTTCTAAGAAGATAATATACTTATAATAATACTATTAAAAGATCTAAACAAAATATGCTTCTTATAATCTACTACAATTGTAATAAGATAGAACATATTATCAGAAATTCCTTTCAACCTTAATAATAACTAAAAAGAAGTGATAGAAGACCTTGTTATAATGATGCAAGAGATATATATTTAGCTAATCAATATTATAATGATAAGTTTGATAAAGATTATACTTTTGAAAAATATGAAGAAGAAGAATATGATATATTTTTAAATATCAGATCTAGATCCTATTCTAGAAATGTTATTTTTAAAAATAAAGAGATAGGTAAAAATACAGAAACTACCAAAGTCTCAATTGTTGAAAATTTAGAGATAAAGATTTTACATTTATGTCAAAACCAGTTAGAATTAAAAAAGTATCAAAAATTCTAAGCTTAGATTATTACCTATCCCTATTAAATAACTTACTGAATTCAATATCTTTATATATTTACAAATTTATTATACAGATTTTTAATAGGATAAACTGTATATACTATTTCTAAGTATTATTTTGGATTATTATAAGTTATCAGACATTCAAGAGAAAAGGTTAATAATAAAAATTAAGAAAGCTAATTTAGTAAAAAATAATAATAAACTAACTTCTGTTATAAAATGTATTTTATGGATTGGACAAAAGTTTAAACTGCAATTATTGATAACAAAGCTGCTACCAGTATCATAATTAATCCTTAGTAGTAAAAGTTAAATATAAAATAGATTAACTATCAAAAATAATAATAGTAATAGCAAATAATGTTAGAACTCATTTTCTGAAAATTATTGATAATATTTTAATAAGATATCAGAAAATTAAGGTTATTATATCTTTTTAAATACTTGAATCTATAGATGAAATCCTTATAATTGAAAGTAATTAATTAAAAAAAACTAATGCTATTATGAGTTAAGAATAATTAATCCTTATTATCAAATAAAAAAGTATTACTATATGAATTTTTATTACTTTACTAAAACAGTTAAGGTCATAATTCAAGAAGGTAAAGATAAATATAAAAGTGATAAATATGAAAATGAATAATTAGAAGAATATTTTATTTATTTGTATAATAATATTAATCTAAAGAATCAGAATTAAATAATGAATTAGGATTTAATCTCTAGTTTAACTATTATTCTCCTAACTAATCTGAAGAGGATATTAATGATAATAAAAATCTAATACAATTCAGCTACTTATTTCATTAAAATTGCTGAATATTTAACTAAAATAAATTTAACCTATTTAGAATAATTAGGATTTTTAAACTACTACTAACAGTAGGTATTTTTAAACCTTTTAGCAAAATATCATAATATTTATATGAAAAATTAAATAAAATAATACTAATTATAAAAATTAAATATCATATTTATACTAGAATTGCTATATTAATTGCTTAATATTTGTATCAGATTAAACTAAAAAACACTAGATTTTTAAATAAAAAATTAAAAAAGATGAAAGCAAATAGTATAATTCTACACTCTTATAGTCTATAATCTTATCTGTCATAATCATAGGAAAGAAAGGTAGAGAAAAAAGGTTATATATAGATTATCAAAAAGTAAATGCAGTTATAAAAATCGATAAAAAGATAAATAACATGCTTTTGATTGATTAAAAGAAAGATTTATTAAAAAACTTATCTTACAATATTTATATTTTGACGTGCCTTTCATCTTATATCACAAAAAAGGATTAAATATAATATTATCTTAAAAGAAAAAAAAAGAATACATAATTGTATATGCTAGTAGATCAACTAATAAAACTAAAGTGAACTATCCAAAAACTGATTTAGAATGCTTAGCAATTATTTAATCTATTAAGCATTTTCATTATTATTTAATTTAATATAATTAATTATGCTATTTTAAAATATCTAAGATATTAAAAGAAAAATGTATTAGATAGTTTATAAAGTTGCAATGACATTATTTTACTATTGAATATAAAGCAAAAAATACAGTAGCTTATAAAAGAAATACAACTACTATTAGTTATCTTTAATATTTTTAACAGGTTAATTATAAGGATTAAAATCATAATTTTATATTTATTTTAAAGCCCAAATCTTGAAGAATAACCTGATATAAATCTAAAAATATCTTTTATATAATATATAATCTTTGTAATAAATACTATCAATATGAAAGTATAAACTATAAAATTACTTTAATTATTATTAATAATACAAAAAAATTTCTAACTAATAAATAAATTAATATTAATATAATTTATTTACTTTAAATTTTTATTTATAATTATTAATCTTAATTATTTATTAATAATTAATTTAACAAACATTAATGATTCAATTTAATTATTATAACTTAATTTATATATAAAAGTTTATTTGAGTAATTACAAACTGTATTTTTTATAATATTTATTTTATACAGTGTTGCTAAATAAATATTTCATAAAAATTATCATAATATAATATAGTAAAATATAAAAAAAAAATATTTAATATATTTATAAATAGATTTTAATTATTTTTATCTATTATAAAAATAAATTAATATAAATAATTAAA
>CAJVPP010003719.1:0-10972 GCA_910592005.1 Funneliformis mosseae | reverse complement strand
CAAAATTGGGCTAGTTACATAATGACGATCTACCGCAGTAAAAATTGTCATTTTTTTTGCACACCACTGTATATATATTTTTTTTTGATTTTATATATGTTTATTGAAATTTTATAAGTATTTATTGACATTAATATTTTTTGCAAAAGGTTTAATTTCTAAGAAAAAAATTCAAAAAAAGTTATTATTCTTTTTGTATATAATCAACTGGAACTGAAAAATTTAAATTACTTTTTATTGAAATTTAACTGTATTGATATAGATTCTAATATGAAATGATGATCTTAAAAAGCTGAATGTAAAAATAAAATCACAAAATAATAAAATCCTTTTACAAGTTAACAATGTTCTCATTTACAATCTTATTATAAAGAATTATCAATTCGTTTAAAATTAACGTTATCTTTCAATATTTATTCTAATTTTTAATATTACTTAGTAATTTCAAAATTTCAGACCTTAGGCAATTTGGATGAATTCATTACATTTGTTATACCGATACAAAAAACAGCAATATCAGTACATAGAAGTTTGACTATACTATGTTTCAAAGGCGATTTAAAATAGAAAATAGGAAATCATGTACTTTATTATTTCCTAATTCTGGTTAAATTCCGATTAAAATAAGATGTCAAGTTTGGCAAAGACCGGATAAATTAAGTAGGTTTTGTCTTTTATAAAATAAACTATTTCTCACTTAATCCATTGGAGGATTCGGTATAAGAATCGCGCCGATCTGCCATACAAAAGAATAAAATATACCCTCTTTTTAATACAATTTGCACAATCGTATACTGGATAATTATGGAAATTCGCGGATTTATGAAACTGTATCAGACTGAAAATCGGCACTTGTTAACTTATTTATAGATTTATAAAATTATTAGATTTGCATCATTAAATCAAATGATGAAAATTATTTTTAGATGTTATATTTAATTCATTCGTTCAAATTCATTATTCTAACCTAAAAGGGTTTTTTGTGTGCAAATTTACCAAACAATCTTGACGTTTATCATTTTATAATTGGTTTAAGTTTTTTAATGTTTGTCCAAAAATAACACGAGGATTCCGTCTTTTGTTTTCAAAATAAAGACAATATAAAAAAAAAAACGCTTGGATCAAATTTTTGCTTTGTAATTACTCCGCTTCGGTTATAAATGGTAATTGTGTAATATTCTTTTCATAACAAATCATCAAAACATATGCATAAATAAATTATAATGACCTTAAATGGACATTAAAAAACGATTGTCATATAGAGAACCAACCACATAAATAAATAATAATTTTCATATAAAAGGACATTTGTAACGGAAAAATATTTTTTTTTTTTTTCCTTTATCGCTTTTTTTTTTTTTTAGTTCTTACATAATTAGCGATTAAGGTTTATTATTCGTATAATAGTCCCTCTTATACAAAAGAATAAAGCGATAAAACGATAAACGAATATAAAAAAAAAAAAAAAAAAACCAAAAAAAAAAAACAAAAAAAGGAAAAGTTCATAAAAAAGTTCATTGTGAACATATTACAACGACTTTAATATTATACAAAATTATACTTTTGAAAAAATTCTAGTTATAAATAACATTATTATTGTTATTTTTTTTTTTTTGATTTTCTTAAATTTCATAACGATTTACTAAATTATTATTATTTTAAGCCGATTTTAGTTTTTAATTTTGAAAAATTCGATTTTTTTGTTACGATTTTTGTTACGATTTTATTTTTTCATTTTTAAATTTTTTACGATTGATAAATTTTTTATATTATTATAATGTGGATACTCAGAGAACATCGAGTTATATTTCATAGTCTTAAATTTGTTCAAATTATCTTAACTATCATAGTTCTCACAGTAGGTAAGGAAAAAGTTAAAAAAGAATGTTCCTTTGCGATAAAAGTCCGTCAACTAATTAAAATCCTATTGATATTTAGAACTTATTCAGTATGCAGTATATGTTAATATAAGTCCGGATTCACCCGAATATGTTGCTGTAAATTTTTTTAGAAATGGAGAGTAAGTAAAACTAGAAGTTATATAAAAAAATTTTTTTCCTAAAAATAATGATTGATTTTTAATTTGGTAGACCAGTTAAAATATGGATTTTCGTTGTATTCTCACTCACTCTAGCAGCTCTCGGTAAGTGAAGTGGTACATAGTAATTGAAGTTTAATTATCACCTTTTACATTTTTTAATTTTCTTTTTAAATCCTCTAGGAACGTATGTTTATCATTTTAAGAAAATCTGGAATAAAGGACCTTACCTTTCCCTTGACTTGTTAGTATAACAATGGTTGTTTATTTGGACTTATTTTTTTAGTATGAGGAATTAATCCTTTTTTTTTTTTTTTTTTTTTTTTGAATTACTTAGAACGTTGGCTGCTTTATGGTTTACTTCTGGTAAGTTGACGATTTATGATGTTGTTGACGGCTCGCATTCATATTATCGATTTTAACCGAAAACTTTTCCTTTTCTTTAAAATTTAAAAGCCATAGCAAATTTGGATCCTGCATTTCAACACCATCCAATATTAACTTGTTCATCCGCAAAATCAACTTCATTAACATCAATTTGCAATATTTGGGCAACGAGCATAGTATTATGTTGGTTAAACATGTTAATATTTATTATATCTGTATTTATATCATGGCGTGTTAAACAAGAAAAGCGTAAAGGGATCTATTCTTTCCATAAGCCTACCGTTGCGCCCGAAATAAAGAAAAGAACGAGTCAAAGACAATCTGTTTTACTGAAAAAAGGTCTTGAAAATCCTGAACTATCCCAACCTGTTATGTTGGAATCCGGGATTAAACCTTTAATGTTGGTACAATTAGCTAATTCCAGGTGACGGGAATTGAGTAACGTGGCACAGTGATGTCGCTGCTTTATTATTATTTACATAAACAGCATTTTTTTTTTTTCATAGTTTCTTACAAAACTTTTTATAATATTTTCACTTTTTTTTTGACTTTATAAACTGTCAAATAATTAATTAATTTTGTGGTAGAAACATTTTTAGACATTTTGACACATTGAGGGAAAATATGAGTTACCCTTGTAATAATAGAACAATATTGGATTCTATTTTTAGCATAATTATTTCATTAAGTAAAAAAGGCATCTTTTAATAAATAAAATAAAATAATCGGGTCATATTATTACATAAATTCCACTAAACTTTTTAAAAATAATCATACCACATTATTACGTAATTTTTTAATTTTCCTAACAAGGATGTATACATTCTTCTGAACAATGACAAAAAAAGAATGGACTTTATATGTAAAAGAGAATTTTTTTCAACGAAAGATTTTAACACGTGACATTAATTTCTAAAAATAATCAAATACCAAAAAAAGTTAATAATGGAAATTACATAATTTCATTAACTGCACTTTCAACAGATTCGAATTAATGTGATTCTTCCAAGATTGTTTACCGAAAGAAAAGGTAAACGTGCCACGAGAATTCTTTCCATGCGCCACGATCTTTATAATTCCATAAAATATTTATTCGAATTTCCAAATTTGAACAATTTCGAACATATCGATATGGGTAGGATAACACATACAGTATAAATACAGTATATAAATATGTGTATTAAAACATATCTTTTTTTGGTAACGATGATGAAAGCATTGGGCTTTGACATTTAATTCGTGTGTGTCATCAAACATGCATAAAAATAAATAACGGGTCCGTTAGATGTTTTTTCAATTCTTGCATATTCTTTTTTTCTTACAATAAAGAAATATGTATATAAAACTCACTTTGGTTTCTCTCATTTCCATACCGATTGTTTCATTACGCAAATTTTTCTAAAAAAAAAAAAAATAATTTTTTAGTTTGAATTACAAGTAATATACATTTACATGTCTTAGTGGTGTAAGTGGTACATGCGACAAGAAAATTAAAGTTAAATTTAGCCCCGAGTTTTTAATTGGTGGTGGCACTGGAAGGTGATTCGGACATTTAATAAATAAAATATAATTTTTGACAAAAAAAGTGGTTTACATGAAAACAAATAAATTAAATGGTACAACATTCCAAATTTATCAGATAATTAATAACTTGACCTTATTATTGCGATTGAATGCATAGATCTTCCGGTGGTTAAAAAGTATATAAATATTGCATTTTTCATAATGTTACTTTATCCCTCCTTCCTTGCTCTTTTGGGATAATATCACTTTTATATATAAGTGGTCTCTTTTTAAATTTTTAACGACCATGATTATATTTCGAGATTACGCAAGGTTTTTTTTAAGCCTTAAATGTATTCAGCTGTTATTGACGATTCTTGTGGTGGCTTTCGGTGCGTTTATAAACTTTTTTCATTTGGGGTTTCTTTTTTTCTGTACAATTCATCTAATTCCGTCTTTTTACTATGTAAAGAGATAACGCAATACGTTTCTTATGGTAATTATATCACGCCCGGTCAACACAATGATTGGTTTGATGATGCACAGGAAGAAGGAGAGTATGTATAGATAAATTGCATTTGAACTTTCGATGAATCTCTTGTAAAAATTAATCAGAATTTTCCTTAAAGTTCTAGCGGCAAAACCAAAATTTGGTTGCTCGTTGTATGCAGTTTGACGATTCCAAGTCTTGGTATGTTAAGGAAAAGGAAACGAGAAAATTTTGGAATCTATTAATGAATTTTATACCATTCTTTTTTTTATTTTTAGTTTATTATTTGATTTTTTTTAAAAAATTCTGGGACAAGGGTTCTTGTCTTTGGGTTGAAATGTTTGTATTTAATAAATTTTATAATTTAAGTTCAAAAAATATTTTCTTTTCGACTCTAATTTATTATTATTATTATATTTTTTTTATAAGTCTCTTTTCCATGTTATGGTTATCATCCGGTAATTATCATTCGTGCATGATTAAAGACCAATAATCTCTTTTCAACAATGATTAAAAATCTCTCGTTTTAGATTTGTCGAACCTTGATCCAATGTACAGGGGAACAAATGAATTGAATTGTAGATCACCTTCTTTAAGAGGTGGAGAACCGATGCGATTCGTTTGCGGTGTATGGGTTACTAGTATAATTTTTGGATGGTTCATATTTGGGATATACGTATTAACAACATTTATAAATTGGCAATTATCAAAAGAAAGAATTCAAAGGATTGGAAGTAGTTCTTCCGATTCATTTAATAATAAAGATATTAATAGAAAATCTTTGATATTACCAACAACACCCGTTATAAATGTACAAAATAATAATGATTTCTCTGATGAATTGGAAAAAGGTGGGGTACCTGAATTGTTGTTACAAAGCGGGTTGCCCGCTGATAAACGAATGTCTCTTAAGATCGTGTTACCTCAAAGTACTCGGAGATTTGATGACGAAGAATCTTCTCCGATACAACAAAATCATGTTAACAATGGTTTAACCCTTCCCCCAATTCAGGTTAATGCTTCCACAATAACCTTACCTGATATTAAACAACTCGAAACTTTTAATCCCAACCTTTTAATTTTACCTTTGAAGAAATCATCAGAGATTTCTTCTTTACAAGAGGTCCCTCTTTAAGTTCCTGTTATTTATTTATTTAAAATATTTAATTTATAATCTCAATTTAGAACTAAAAAAAAAAAGGTAATAATCTCGATACGGCTGTAAAATATTCCACAAAAAAAAGAAAAACTTAGAACTTTTAGATTACGTTAAGGGGGAGTAAAATATAGAAAATACGATTATCTCTCCTCTCCCTCATTCTTTTTTTTTTTTAAAAAAAAAAGGCGGCCATCATCTAGTTTTTTTAATTTCGGCAATATATTTGCTTTCCCGCCCTTGTATTTTTATTATTATTATTTTATTTTGCATCACCGTTTTCATGTCACACATCTTGAGCACATATTGTGCCATAAGTTTTCCCCTCTTCATTCTTGCTTCTAAATCCAATAGTAATTTTTAAGCTTTTAATTTATTAAAAAGATCATGTTTTTCTCTTTATCTTTTAATTTTTAATCTTCTCTTTCGATGAATTTTATTGGATGGAGAGGTTCCCTTTGAGGAATAATGTAACTTTGTAAAATATAAACTAAAACGCATTGAAGTTGTACAATAATAATCTTTATGTCCACAATTTCAATTTTAAAGGTTTTTTTTTTTTTTCGTCATCGGAACGTTTTACATTTCCGTAAATAATGCAGCTGATGTAGAAATATAATCTTGATAAATCCAAACGGATTTTTTACGTAACATGAATCTGCCCGAAGATATTAATTTTATAATCAAAACCGAAATACTTTGGCTTTCACACACGTGTTGAATGGACAATCATAGAAAATTTGTTCGATGACAAAGGTGTTTAACGAAAGTTCAAAGAGTTCTTCTAAACCTTCAGTTTTATGAATTAGGTCAGCAAGCCATGTATGTCGTACAAACATTAACACAAAAAGAAAGGATGACGAGTTAAAAAAAGACACACTTATTACTGTGTTTGGTGATACCTTGTTACCCTCGGATTATTGTTTCTCGTTTTTCTTTTTTATTTTATTTGATTTGATTTGAAAAGCGTAAAAAAAAAAAAAAAAAAAAAACTATTTCTTATTTCATTCTCTTAATTGTACAATAATTACGTGCATCGATTTGAAGTTTTTAAGGAACGACTTGCATTAATTGCAACATTATACAAATAAAAAAGCGAATACAGTATATTTATTATATTTACAATTTAACCCCCATGTGTGAATGGAACGCGTATAACGGATAAATTTTCGAGCTTAAATTCCTCGGTTAAATAGTTGAATTTTTATCCAGGAATTATATATAAATATTCATTTCTCGAAGTTTTGACACTCCCAAATTTAATCAACGTGTAGTTAACTACTGGCTTGTAATTCCCAATGTGATTTCAACAGAATAAGCCGTTAAACCCCAAATCTTGGTCACAGAAACGCCATTCGCGCCACTTCAGATGCTATGACAAAAAATGAAAACAATCATCATCTTGTATTTGATACTTTTTGTTACGGTTACGCTTATCCTTTGTTTGATAGTGTCGTGCGCGTTGCATTGAAATAATTAGGTATCAGAATGCGAAACAAAAGTGAATAAGCAGAAATATTTTATCGACGCCTAAAATGACATTCCATGTCAGAAACGATCTTATTATTCACCAAAAAAGTGCTCATTGTCAACGAACACATTAGTAACCAGAAATATATTTATAAAAATGAATTACCAAGTTTGGTTAACAAATAATTGTTTGAAAACGAAGCGCATTTCAATTTATTGAAAATGCCGTTTATGGAGAAAAAAAAGGTTGAATCGAGGGGCTTGTTGGAAAAAATCAAAGCTTTTACAAATCACTGATGTTCTTAAAATAAAAAAATTTGAAAAAAAAAAATTCATGAGAAAAATCATGTTCAGTAAGAGAGATTATATTCATTATTATTATTATTATTTTCTTTTCCTCCTATCTTAAAAATACAAGAAAAAAAAAAAAAAAAAAAAAAAAGGGAATTATACTAAAAAAAAAAAAATAAGATTACAGATTATCAAAATTCATAATCATTTCTTTTAATAAATAGAAGAAAAGACATTTCTCAATAACCCTTAATTAGCTCTAACATTGATCCACACAATTGATTGTAAACAAGACCATGGATTATGGAGAAATGAAAAGTATCTTGGATTAATAAAATTAATTTCTTCGTAAATATTAATTTTTTTTTTTTTGTATTTAAAAAAGCTAAATTAAGAAGAGAAATAGGGTGTTTTTTTTTTTTTTTTTCTATTTCCTATCAAAGGATAATAAAAAAAAATTATAAATATTAAAAACAAAATTGGTAAAATGTGTACTTAAGATTAAAAAAAAAAAATTTATGTACAAATGGATTTTTTTATAAATAAAAATAAAGAAAAAAGAAATAAGAAATTAAGGAACAAATTAAAATAAAATGATTTTGTTCGTTTGTAGATTACAATTTAAAAACTATGCCTAGATTTTTTTGTCAATAAAAATACAATAATTGAAAAAGAAATAATATTCACAAATATTTTTTATAAAAAAAATCAAAAATGTCCGTTTTCATTTTTTAGGAAATTATCTTAAACGACCGCCAGTTCTTGTGTAAGCAACAACAAGATAAATGAATAAGACGATTATTACAAGAGAATTCCAAGCACAACGACGTCCCCACATCTTTGTGCTATTATGACGACCAAACATACTGAATCCCATTCCAATAAACCAAAGAGGCCAAAAGATAAATCCAAGGAAATATAACTTTTTAGTTATTGGCCAAGGTTCTTGATCATAAAGAACATGATAAACTTCAAGAGTCGGTGATTTTGGAGATTGATAACTTGGTGGCATGTCAACTGTAGCATGATCATATGTTGGTAAGTCTGTTGGTGTGGAAGATGGAGGTATATGAGCCCGTGATGGATAAGTCAATGATGAATTATTATCTTCGTTCGTCGTTGCAATCGTTGAATTTGTGTGGAATTCTTCTCGTGTATTTGAAGATGTGTATTCTGGTGGATTAAATCCGGCATCTTGTTCTAATAAAACATCCGATTTCCGTTGTGATGATAATGTTATTGTAATTGTTGGGACATTAACATCCTTTGCCATCGCCATCGTAAATTTATTGATACTACAAATATTAAAATAAACGAATATAAAAAAATTCTGTCTTTTTTAGAAATGGACTAATTTTTTTTTTTAAAAAAAAAAAAAATTGAAAAATTGAAAAAAAAATTGCACTGGAAAGATATCTTTTTTCTTTAGTTATTTATAAGTTTACAAGGATCAATTGTGGAATTAGAGCATTTTAAACATGATAGCAAAAACCTATGGTTTTTATAATTACTTTGAATTGGGGACTATCTCTATTGTTGTATATGGTTAAAAGAATCGGTCAAACAAATTATTTTACAAACAATCTCAGATCAATACAACTATTGTTCTGAAGTAATATCAATTGTAATTGGAAGCACATGAACTAAAAATTCAAAAATGGTTATCTGAGCATTGTGAATGTATGGTTAGTGACGTATGTATGTAAGGGTTAAAAGGTTTCACTCGGTGGTGGTTACACACATTCCCCAATTGATCAAATAAATCATTTATTTTTCTAGTAGATTTCTCTTTATAAATAATTTTGAAACGTTCGATGTGTAAACAATGTTTGTTTTCTGTTTATTCGGATTTTTTTTTTTATTTGACGCTGAGCCACAAATAACATTTGCCACAAATTTTTACTCCGAATTTCGCAATTATCCCTTAAGAAAAAAAATTACGATATCCTTATTTATAACAAAAATACGATCATTGTGTTTTATACAATCAATGGCTTTGGATTCAGCGTTTCAACTATATTTTGTGGAAATTTCCATAAAATCTTTTAATTATACGCAAAAGGACAATAACGAACGATCCATGACTTTCAATTCATTCTTTTAGCAATATGAGCACAGCGCATTTTATCTTTTTCGAACCGTTAAATAAATCAACTTGTTACATGCTAAATAAATTTATAGAGTTGGAATAATTGCTGATTTAGTTGACAAGTCAAACCTTTTGGCTTGGCTCGAATTAAAAATGCTATATGTTTCTTGATTTTTAACGGGAGATATTCACGGATTATCTGATGGGAACCAGAAGCTCGTCCATATTCTTATGAAATTGATGATAGACAAAAATTCCAGTCACTTATAATTGTTTCTCGGGCTTTCCAAATTCAAGCTCAAATTGTTCGCATAAATTATGTTAAAATTTATTTTCACATGGAAAATCAAAAAGTTGTCATGTTGGTTCTGATTTTTGAACCGTATACCAAGACTCGTGAATATTAAATTTTTTATCTCGTATTTTCAGTCTTGAAATCACGAATTGAAATTTTTTTTATATAGACAATAATGCCAGAGTTGTCTTTTGTGCAAATGTTGCTGTTGTTAAAGATACATGAATGAGTTATTGAGAGTTCGATCTTGTATCACTTATTCTTCGCCTCGCCGATTTGGAAAGTAAACAAATTTGTCCATGTTAAATCGCTTCTTTAAAATACCATATTCCCAAGAAGAAAATGTTATCTGCCAGGCAACTTTTCGAAACCTGAATTTCAGCTGAATTAGAAATTATATCCTATCATTCATATATCTCTTAAGGTTTGATCAATTGTTAAATTTTATTTATTACGATTTTTTTTTTTTTTTTTTTATTCACAGTATATCACATATTCGATCTAAACGCCGGAACACGGAAAGAAAATAATTATATGATCAAGAGTACTTATAGCTAGAATTTATGATGAACACCACTATCTTATTGACAATTTACATTCCCATGAACAAGGGAGATTTCAAAAGAGATCCAACCTATCCTGAATCAGAAATAGTGAAATAGTGTCTGCTTTGCGACGTCACTATAAAAAACAATGTTTTGTATTGATTGATGAATACGATTCCCCAAATAATTTGTGTATATAAAATAATGGATATGATAATTTTTTTAACTGTTGTTTGCTAACGAACTACCTACTATATCGGGTTAATTCCCCTACGCTATTACGCTAAAAACGGAATCATGTCACGTTGCCGATCAATATATTAGTGACCCACCAACGATATTCGCCATCAAAGTTTATTTGTTCTTGGGTAAGTGGTTCCTGTGAATAACGCTGTAACATTTTTTAATATCGTATATTCTAATACTTCTTTTTTATCATGTCTACCTCTATACCTCTATACCTCTATTGCTTATCAACGAGAAACTAAAAACTTTCCATACGAAAAATACCTCGAGTTCTTCTGTAAAAAGTGATCATTCCAGCATTTTGTTTCAACAGATATTGATAGAGAAAAAGAAGGCTTCGTTGTGTTGCTCAGGAACTCCTAAACAAAGTAAGTATAGTGGGATAAAAAATTTAGACGGATGGGGGGTGCGTGGTTTAGTAGACCTTATGGAACTTTCCAGTTAGAGTTTTTCGATAAAGAT